>OX456527.1:43940135-44154883 GCA_949748255.1 Eustalomyia histrio
AAAACATTAAAATTTACTTTTTTTATTTTAAATTGTCACTCTAAGAGCGAAAAAAAATACGTCACCAAAGTCGGCACCCAATCATAACTAACCATACCAAATCGAATCTCCCAACTGAAGGTGTGTTCACAGTGATAATGCGTTATGAAACTTTAAATGCGTTTTTCTCAAAACTTCATTTTCACACACTAGGTCCCCTTTATTGGAGAAGGTCACATATAATGATGAATGATTTTGTACAGTCTCTTTTTTAGGATTTTGAATACTGCTTATTGTGTTATTTAGATCAGAAATTAAACTATTTGAATTTGGAATATCCAAAGTTAAGTCTTCATCGGAATCTATCAGACTTACATCTAAATCTTCATAACCAAACGATTATAAAAGTGTTCGGAAAAAATAAAAGAGGCCAAGTATCCCAGTTGGTGATGTAATTAAAAAAACCGGTTAACCGAACAAAAACGACCGGTTTTCGGTTTTCTTCGAATTTACAAAATATTCGAAACCGATCGGTTTTAAAAAAAAAAGAAACCGGTTGACCGGTTTTCGGTTTCGGTTTTTGAATACTCTAGTAGAGACCTTAAACTAATATCCTGTTTATTATAAAGTTTTGGCAGTTTGGTTAAAAAAACTGACTATTGTTTGTTTAAAAAATTATCCGTACATTTGTTTCAAATGATTACAAAAAAATATATTTTAAACCTTTTTTTTTATATTTATTTAAAGAATAAATTATATATGAATATGCATTTTCTGTTACAATTATTTTTTTTTTACTTAAAATGATTTGTTAAAAAAATGTTTTTTTTTAATGTTAATTGTCCGATACTTGAAATAAATAAAATAAATGAAAAGTTGTTTATTTTTAAAGATTTGTAGTAAATTTTTATGAAAAACCGGTAGTAACGGTAGTAAATTTTTATGATTTAGAATTAAATATTTTTGTATTCATATTTTTGGCGAAAAAAACTTTAAAATCAAGCAGAGAAATATTAAAATAAAAATAAACAGCTTTATATTTAATTTAATTTTTTTTTATTTATTTCTTAAATGCGAAAATAAAATCTAAAATTTTGATGTATTAATTTAAATAGGATACAGCATATTTTAACTTGAATTATATATAATTCCAAAAAATTTTTATCTAATATAAAATTGTTAGTTAAAAAATAAGATGTAAATTCAAATATGATATAATTATTGATTTAACTAAAATTTTTTTCATTTTAAAAATTTTTATTTTGTTGATAAGTTTTGGCGAAAATATCTAAAATGCAAATAAGTGCCATTTAAAGCATTTTAAGTATAAAATTAAAAAAATAGATAATTCATTAAGATTTTGGAATTGGTATCATATTACTCCAACAGGGGGAGGGGCATAATAAAGGGTAACTTTAACAAAGAAATATTTCATGTACACTCAAAAAAAATGAACTAGAATTTAGAAAAATTAACTTATTTAGACGAAAAATTGAAATGAAAACGGCGCCAGACACTTTTTACCAATATTTAAAAAAAGTTTCCTTCAAATAAAGAAAAAAAATTTACTTAAAATTTGGTCATTTTTTTTTTTTGGAAAAATTTTACTACTAGAAGTAAATGTTTATTAGAAAACAGTACAATTTACTCCTAATTAGTTCATACATCATCTAAAATTGTATTGTTAGTTAGGAAATGTTTCCTTTAATTTAAGAAAAATTTTATTTTATTTAAGTTCATTAGAAATTTTTTTTTTACTAAAAACTAAAAATAAGGAATTATTTTCTAACATCTTTTAAGTGAAAATTATCCTTACCCTGCATCTATGGTAATATATTTTACCATATATTTTAAAGTACTTTACACTCATTGATTAGTATTTTCCCACTTTCGGAGGACTTCTGCTTTTTGAGGACACTGCTCTTAACAAGATTATTGCTATACAATTTTGTCTTAAAAATAAATTGAATTATACTAATTTTTGTATTTAAAATATAAATTAAATTTCATTAGCAAAAAGGTAAAAAAATTATCCTTTTCATAGTTAACAATGGTTTTGCTTGAGAGAACTACAAAAAGAGACGCCTTACGTGACACACGGCATCTATGGCTAAGGCACACTGGCGTCCTTTGTCTTCTAAAATTAACTAATTTAAGGAAATTGTTGCAAAAATACAAAATATCACAGTTACATTTCTTGTTATTATTGGAAAATGGAAAAGTTATAAGTTTATTTTATGAGATTTTTAGCTTAAACTTTATTTGTAATAAACAAATTTAAACTTTTTTATTATTAAGTGAATAAAGTTATATAATAAATAAATATAAAGTTTAATAAGCGCTACGTCAATTATAGGAAAGCCATTAGCCGTAATGTATAAAATGTGCCTACGATATTTTGTATTGTAGTCAATAAACAAATTTATTACATAAAAGCGAAAATTCGAAATATTTTACCTTATGCAAACAAAATTTTAAAATATATTTTAAGCTGCTTTAAATTTAATATTTAATACTGTTAAGATTAGAGATGGGCACGTGAGAGATTTTTGACTCACGCTCACGCACAATCACGGACCAAAAATTACAATCATGCACGATAGTTTTTTTAAATGGTTACTTTAATTTCTATTTTTTCTTGAAAATAAGGAAAACTAACTGGTTTGTTTTTTTTTGGAGAAGAATATTAAAAATATTTTAAACGTTTCCACCAAAAAAAACCTACACCAAATTTTATTATTTTTTAAAAATAAGAAAACTTTTACTTAAAAAAAAAAGAATATTTTATTAAAATTTTTAAAATTTATCTGAACTAAGTTGCATGAAAATAGTTCATCAGTTTCAAAAATCAAATAAATTTGTATGATAACATAGGAAAAAATTTAATATTTTTTGTTTTTAACTGCATGAACTAATTTTTAGAAAACAATTTTTCATAATTAGAAAGTGGTATACTTAAAAACTGAATTTGAAAATGGCTTTTTAAAATTAAGTTAATTTTACTATCCGCGAACAAAAAATGAACACACATTAGGTTTAAGTTCTTTCTCGATTTAAGTTACACACATTTTTTGAACTAAATGGAAGTAAATTATGTCGTAATTTTTTTTTTTTTAATCAAACTTAATTTTATTACATTTGAGTATGCAATTTTCTTAAAACTAAGATGTTTTTTCTTAAAATTAATACATTTTTATTTAATTGACTTGTTTTTTTCCTAAAATCAAGAATTATTATTTAGGAAAAACATGAACTATTTCTGAGTATATAAAATATTTCGTTTTTCCTCAAACTTAGGAATTTTTATTTTTTTTAAGAAAATTTTTCTAAGTTTTAATAAAATTTTACTAAAATTGAGGACAATTTATAAGCTATTTTGAAGGAAATTTTTGATTACATTTTAGTTCATGTCCTTTTTTTTGAGTGTATCAGCAAAAAAAAAATATATTATTGAAAAATCAAAGAACCGGTTATTTGAATCGGTTTTTATAAAAAAAAAACGAAAACCGAAGAGGCGGTTTTTCGAAGTTTTCGAAAACCCATTCTTTATTAGGTCCAATACCTGAAAGCTCTATCTCTGACTCTTTCACGCTTTCAAATTGTAACAAGAAATATTTGTGGACGAAAATTAAATTATAAATTTTGAAAAAGGAAAATGTCGTTTTTTCGAATTTTAGGTTTTTCATATTTTGCATATACAAGGTGGCGCAAAAGTAATCCTCCTATCAGAAAATGCTATAAATTTTGCGATTGGCCCCTAATGTCAGTTCTGTTTTGACATTTGTGTAGTAAACACATGCGAAATACACGTTAATAAACAATGTTACGCTACACTGCTCCAGAACGCGGAATATTGCTGACTATTTATTTGAGCAATAATGAAGATGATTTTTCATCAAAAATAATCATGAGTGATGAGGCCCATTTCCATCTTAGCGGGTACGTAAATAAGCAAAATTTACGCTTCTGGGGCACTGAAAATCCGCGTGTAACCCACGAAGAGCCATTACACCCGCTCAAAGTCACTGTATGGTGTGCTGTTTTCGCTGGAGGAGTCATCGGACCTTTTTTCTTCGAAGACGTCGCGGGCCAAACGGTTACTGTGAATGGTGAGCGCTACAGAGCAATGATCAACGAGTTCTTTTTGCCGCAACTTGATGAACTGGGATTGGAAAACATGTGGTTCCAACAGGATGGTGCAACGCCACACACTGCACGTGCCACAACCGATATGCTGAAGGATGCATTTCCCGGGCGCCTAATCTCCCGTTTTGGCGATTTGCACTAGCCAGCAAGATCGCCTGATTTGACCGCTCCAGACTTCTTTTTGTGGGGTTTATGTCAACAAGCCTCAGACTCTTGCAGCTCTTAAAGACAATATCCGTCAAGAATGTGAGGACCTATCGCCGGAAGTTTTGGCCAAAGTGATGGAAAATGCCATAAAAAGGGCTCAAATGACAATCAACTGTGGCGGCGGCCATTTACAAGACATCATATTCTCGACATGATGTAAAAAAAATTAAAAGACCAAATAAAAATAATCCACAAGAAGAATAAAAGTTTTTCATTTTTTTTTTAATTACAGCCAAAAAACATCGGAAGGTTATTTTTTCGCCACCCTGTACATACACATATAGATAGACAAGTAGTTCTCTAAATAAAATTAAAAGATTTGACTTATGTAAGCCATGTTGGTAGTCATATCGTTCAGAATAATTGAAAATAATCGCATCTGTAAGTTTTCGGAGTTAAGTTTTTGTGTTTTCACTTAAGAAAATATTGCGATTTTTGCTTTTTAAAAGAAAGCAAATTAGACCAAAACGTACCTTTTTTGAAATTTGCACTGTTGGCTTCTTATACGAAACACATTCGTTCTGCCAAATTTTGTAAAAATCCGTAACTCTTTTGTGTACTGATCGACACAATTTTTGAGTCGATTGAGTTAGAAGGTTACTATAAAATAAAGTTTAATTTTGTAGCATTTAAGAAAATTTTTAACAAATGCTGAACGATGATATTTAAAATATCATATAATGTTAGAAATTATATGTGAAAATTGTTGAATTTTCTTGTCTATTTATTTTTCAGTAGGCCTTAAACTTAAGTACAAATTTTGAGTGTACCACTTTTCATTTTGAAATTTTATAGCAATTGTAAAGATTTCAAAAGAATTCCTTTTGTTTTTTTTTTCGTTTTTGTAATTCAATGCATTATAAAAAAACTATTTATTGGTAGTTAGAAAAAAGTGAAATTACTTGGGAGTCTATAATATAATGAGCTTAGATGCCATATAATTTCACTTTATTGTTACCCAATACGGTTAAAAGTAGAAGGTATTTCTGCAATATTTTTATATATATTTTTTTTTGTTATAGCAACCAAACAATGATGCAATCGCATAAGAATAGAATGCATACTTTAGTTGAATCTCTATATAATTATAATCAGTAGGAAAAAAAAAACACCAAAGGAAACATATCAGCCAACAGTTTCTTTAAAAACCGCCTAGACTTAAAGTTGCAACTACAAATATTGCTTTGGAAATATATCAAAAAAAAAAAAAAAAAATCCCAACACAAAATGAGTGGGTTAACTTTTTTTTTAAAAAAGAAAAGGAAATCTGTAGGAAAAAACAGCACATTCATCACAAAATTGGTTAGATTTTTCTTCAGTTTAAAGTATCTCTTCTCCAAGTATACTTAAGTCTAGATGCTAGACAGGATCTTATACATTTACACATACTTCAAGCTACCCATCTTCAACTATGCATGTATGTATGTATGTTGTTGTTGTATCTCCTCTCAGACTATTTGTTTGACTTGTATTTGTTTTATATGTGTACTATTCATGTTAAAGCTTAAGGTTTATTCTTGTTGTATTTAACCTTAAGGCTTGTTATAAATCATGCAATTGCTTGAAAAAAATATTCTTTTGCTTGGCCATAAGAAACAATTTAAAGTTCTTGTTTTTTTTTCAGTGAAATCTATTTTTTTCAGTTTCCTTCTGACATTCTTTAAACATAAATTTTAACTGTGAGCATTTGTTTGTAGGCATTTTACAAGAAAGGAATAAAATATTCAGTAAAATTTGTTGCAAGTTGATAACATATTATCAAATTTTTAAAAGCGAAACTTGTTTGAAAAGATTTTCTCAAGATGAAATTTTAACTTCCGTTTTGAATATGTTAAGCAAATTGGTTTTAAGAGAAAAAAATGGCATAAATTATACAGTTTTAAGTTAAAAAAAAAATATTCTGAGAATATTATATTATCTATAGAATGCAATGAAATTTCAATCTATAATAGAAAACACTTAACAAAATATGTTAGTTTAAAAATCTGCAAATTAATTTACATTTCAAAATTATTTTTTATTAAATTTGAGTTGAAATTAGTATATTGATTTTTTTTGGAAGCTAAAATCGTTGCAGGTAATTTTTAAATACACGGTAATAAATTAACTCTCTAATCGACAAGATCGCCCCTACACTCTAAGAATTATACTTGAAATAATTACATATGTGATTAAAAAAGTGACTACTATATTTATCTTAAAAATTCTAACACTTATAGAATCATGTAGAGGTAATCACAGGCAAAAAACTAAAAAAATTTAAAAACAGCGATTCATATTGAAAATTGTAATTTAACTGCAAAATGCAGTTATTTGAAACTATTAAAAACAGTCCATTATGCTGGTCATAACATCTTTTGACAAAAACATTTCAAACTGTTTCCATTAGCAAAAATGTGTGTTTGAGTGTTCGAATTTTTTAAATTAATTTGACGTTTCATATTCATAACAAATAAAATATAAAAAAAATTAACTTTTTGTAGCCATTTTTTTCGTTCGATTAAATGAATTTTCTTTTTTATATTTATTTAAACTTTTTTTTATTTATTACTACCATCTTGAATGATGCTTAAAATTTATTTGAGCTTGTCAAATGCAAATGTCATTTTTTTCGAATTTATCATTCTCCATGAATAGATAACACAGTTAGTATAGACACAATTCAGTGTTGATCAGACTATTTTCGATATGTTTTGAAATTGTACACGTTGTTTGTGATGTTTTACACATGTTTTGCTCGCATAAAAATATATGAGAAAATATGTACCAAAACACGTATTTTGAGCAAAACATATAATTTCGCTCAAAACACGTATATGGAAATGCAGTATAACTTGACATTATGAAAATGCGGTTACGAGCAAAAGTATACGATGCTTTTTTAGCGAACGAGGTACACTCAAAAAAATTTTTGTAAATGTACTACAATAAAATGGGTAAAGTTTTATGTAATATTACGAAAATTCGGTAAATATAAACAAAAAATGCCTAAAAATGTTTTCTGCACACTTTCATATACAATAATACACTTAACCCTAGAATGGTAAACATATTTTTTTAGCACTTAATGGTAAACATCGCCTGTGAGGCAATTTAAAAAAAAACGCACATTTCACCTTCGAAAAAACTAAAATGTATTAAACAAAAACAAAAACATATCTTTATATATATAATTCTCCTGTACGTGTGTTAGTGACTGCACTCCTCCTTAACGGCTGGGCCGATTTCGATGAAATTTGTTGTGTCTGTTTTATTTGATCCCTGAATGGTTTAGATTCACAATTGACCTATATGGGTACAATGGGCGTGGCACCTCCCATACGAAGTAAAAATGTATTTTTGTATATCTGGAGTACTGTTACAGTGGGAGTCTTCAAACTTTGTGTGAGCTTTTTTTATAATAATACTCATAATCTCCCAAAAAAATGAGTGCCATCCAAGCAATGGGCGTGGCACCTCCCATACGAAGAAAACATTCATTATTGCATATCTGGGGTACTATTAAAGTGGGAGTCTTCAAACTTTGTGTGAGCTTCTTTGATAATAATATTCATAATCTTCCAAAAAATATGGGGGATCCAAGCAATGGGCGTGGCACCTCCCATACGAAGTACAAATTTATTATTGCATATCTGGGGTACTATTATTGTGAGAATATTCAAACTTTGTGCGAGCTACCTAGATAATAATGTAATCCTATTCCTAGGCAGAACAACGTTTGCCGGGTCAGCTAGTTTATTATATATTTGGTTACAAAAATAAACAAAAACAATTCATTTTTTAAATAGCTTAAACATTTTATAGGCGTATTTGTAGATCACATATTTTTTTGGATTATTTGAAAAGATCTTTTACAAAAAAAAAAAAATTAAAAAAAAACAGCTTGAAATAAAAAAAAAACTTCTGGGTCTTCTAGACCTGAGATCTAATTAACGTATAAAAAACTAATTCACAGCTTAAAACTTAAAAATAATTGTTGAGACTAAAATAAAATTTGTGGTTTTTTTACCTAATTTTTTTTTTGTCGCATTGCCAACAGTTTGGTGATCTGTGCTCTAAGCAGTATGTTTTCTTGCATTTTGCGCAGAAATATATGCTCATACGCTTCAATTTCGGAGGACAGAAATCACATATCGATCTTTTGCCTTTTTGATACTGGGTTCATCTGAATCATTGTCAGAATTACGATCAATCAGGTCATTTATTGCGGAACGAACTCTTTTTTGCATACGTGGCCTTTTTTCCAAACGCATGGCGCACCAGTCGCTGCATAGGTTCTTGCTTAATATCTTGAGGAATTCTCTTCTTGACATTGGCTTTATTTTCAAAACTTCGCTATTTGATACATAAATTACATAGCTGTTGAGACAAGCCATATTCAACATTCCATAGAACATGCAAAGTGGCCAACGCTTAGTTTTACGGCTACTGCTTGAATGACCACACATCTGATCAAAAGTATCCACAGCACCTTTTGTTTCATTATAAGATTGAATTATTGTGGGCTTACCGGAAACGGAGTCAACGGAAGGCTTGTCGTGCATGGTAGAGAGCAAAAGAACGGTCTTTTGAGGTTTCGGCTTATAGCTAACAAGAGTGAGCTTTTCGTGGAATCCAAAAAGAGATGTCCCAACAGGACGTGACGAATTATGTTTGAACTCTGCAGGAATTTCTTGCTTATTATTTCGAATTGTTCCAATAAGAGTAAGGTTGTATGGTGGTTGAAGCAATTGCTCAGCTAGCGGTATAGGAGTAAACCAGTTATCGGCGGTTAAATTAAGATTAGTGCCATGTATAGCCTTTGTAAGCAGCTTACAATAGTAGGAGCCTAATGGTTCGTTTTTAGTTGTACCGGGGTTTTTTCCCAAATACGGTGAGGCATCAAACATATATTTCAATCTTACATCGCACACTAAAACAATCTTTATTCCGTATTTGGCCGGTTTATTAGGAATATACATACGGAATGGACATCGTCCCCTGAATGCCAAAAGTTGTTTATCTATTGTCACGTACGAGCCTGGTTTATACAGATCTCTACACTGCTTGATAAAAATTTCCCAAATATGTCGGATAGGCGCAAACTTATCAGTTTTTTTTCTGTCGTCTCGAGTGTTACGATAATCGAAATGCAGACACTTGACAAGGAACTCAAACCGTTTACAGCTCATTGCAGCTAAACTTTGGGACCCACAAATTGAAGGATTAAATAACTCCTCTGTTGACAAGTGATTATTTTTCAACGCACCGCTCAAGATAAATATGCCAAGAAGAGCACGAAGCTCTTCTATTGTGACCTGTGATGTAGTGGTATTATGAATTTTATACTTGATAGCTGCTTGTTCCATATATTCATTAGTGCGCAAAAGTACTTCATCCATCAACTCTGAAGTAAAAAACAGTTCAAAACAATTCATGGGATCTACAATGCCCTTGGCTCCTTCTTTTGGCCCTGGCACAATATGGACTATGTTTCTCGAAGGAGTTCTGTTCGACTGTTTTTGTGACGAAGAAGGTTCGGAAGACCAAATATATTTGTTCTTACCCCTTATAACCGATGCGGATGGTATAATAATCAAATTCTTACAAGGCGGTTGCTCTTCATTTTGCGACGTGCCTACAGTTTCCTGAACATAAGTCGGTGTGGACTGTACATTGACATCATTGTGATTATATACATCAATATTCAGCATGTCATCGTCTGAATCAGCGACGTGATTGGGATCAGCCGCACTATCATCTGAATCGAAATCTACTTCCAAATCGTCATCATGTTCACTTTCATCTACCGATATCTCCTCCAGCCATTTTAGTAGCTGAGCTTCAGAAGTAGCCATCTCAAAAAACTATAAAAATTATACGCAGACTTTATTTTTTAACAAAAAAAGAAAAAAATGCACAAGCAAATATGTTCAAAAAAAATTACCGTTATTGGTAAACTTCGCCTCACAGGCGACACACGCGTCTATATCTCAGCAACGCAACGGAGAAAATAAAAACACGTCTGTGCCCAAGCTCGTACAACACACAACTGAGTTGGCACGAGAGCACGCTTTGATACGAATGAGCGATCAGGAAATATCGCAAATAAAATAAATTGCTTCGCCTCAGAGGCGATGTTTACCATTCTAGGGTTAAGAAGTATTTTTAGACATAATGTGCTTAAAATTAAACACTGTACCTAAAATTAGTATTCTTTTTTAAACTTAAAGTTTACGCACAAATTTTGTAAATATACTAACTTAAAATGGTAAAAAATATTTTGACATTTGGAAATTAAAAAATATTAAAAAAATAAAAAAAAAAGCTAAAAACGAAAACCCATTTTTCAAAAATTTATAAATATAATATTTGTGAATACTGTGAATTTAAATTCAAGATGACCATCATGACAATACATACCCATTCGAAATACATATATTATGTATTATATTTATAATTCATTATTATTAAAACATACATAAATAAAATAATTTTTTTCTTTTAAAAAAATATTTTTCTGCACTTGAATTTAAACCATGCGTTGGTAAATATACACATTTTTTTATATAATTACGCATATAGCAATGCATTTTTAGGCATAAAATGCTTATATTTACTCTTCAAATAAGTTTTTTACGCACAAATTTAGTAAATTTTCGAATTACTTTTAAAATTTTCTTTTAATTTTTACGCACTTTCAATGTAAAATTACCCATTATGGAGTACAGGAATACAGTTTTCTACTATAAGTTGGGTAAATTTCAACATAAATTTATTAGAGTGTAGAGAAGCAAGCGGCGTAAAAAAATAAGCAAGGTTTTCATTTCCATGTATGTTTTTGATATTTTTCTTTGCAGACATTTGTACTCTTCTTTTGTAGCTTCATTTACATTCGGTTCTAGAAAGCAAAAATAAAAAATCTTTGCAAAAAAAAAAAAAAAATACAGTGGAAGCAACTTTTAAAGAGAATCGGGAATAAAGTATGCAATCATTTTTATCGCGTAAAGAGGGGTAATATAGACAAGCAGTTAAAATGTATTCTTGCTTTAAAGTCTATAGACAGGTTTACCAAAATAAGTTGCCTCTCCGAATATCGAAAAAATCAGAAGCACCGGCAGCTGAACCTGGGCGTTTTATAAAATATTTTTTGGATGTAGTTGTCCAAAAAAATAACAGAAATATCTGATCAGGAAGATCCATTTATTGTACACCACGAGCTCTTTCGAATACCCTTTATTTGTATAAAAGTAAAAATCTCGTACTTGTTTACCTCCTGTTCCCTCCCACCATTTTTACTTTCTAAACATGCAAATAGAAAATAGACTCATGTTTAGGGTATAATGTGTACCCAATTTAACCAAAATTTTCACTTTCAACAACAGAAACCCAATACAGACAAAAGTATTTTAACTGTTGTAACAGAATTTCGGTTGCATAAATAACGATTCCGTAGTCACAGATGAAAAATTTGGGTATAAATTCGGTTGTCAGAACGAGTCTGCACTCCGTTTCTCTATTCAATGCGAGAATACCAAAAGCAAGGTTGTATTTTCAAAATGTTTTTCAGTCCAAATTGCGTTTATATACAAAAAAGCGCAACTCTGAAATCATTGAGTAGGTACTTTTTAGTATTGATTACTCGCAAAGAAATAACCAAAATGAAGTTAATTTTGTTAGTTATTTGTTTGATCATTTAAAAGGTAAGAATTCCTTTAAAATGGGGCTCGATACTAAAAATTAATTGGCAATATTGTTCGCGATGAAATTTAAATGCCAGAAAGAAATTTAAATGCCAGAAAGAGTCAAAGTGGAAATTTCATAAAATAAAAATTTAGCTTTAGAAATATTTTCATTATCTCAAACTGATCGGGAAACATCTGATCAAAAAGAATATTTAAAAACAAAGAAAAATATTAAAAAAATTTACACAAATACCAAACCAGATTTTTTTTTCAAAATTAGATTATAGTTTCGCAGGTTTTCATGCAGTTTTTTTAATTTAAATTTAAGAATACAAAATGTTCTCATTGTTTGTTATTATATATATTAAATTTGACAAAGCTTTAACAAGTTAATTTAAGGTTTATCGTAAATTAAGGTTTATCGTCAATGCATTTCACAATTCCTTTAGTGGTGCTAAAACCCTAATTAAAATGGCATATTACACTATCATAGCCGCATTTGTAGTTACCACTATTGAATATCCACAATTTTTTTTTTAATAATTTTAATATATTGTTACGACATTTTCTTTTAAAATCGTCGATTTATTTCCTTAAAATAAATCGAGTTTTTTTATATTGCAAATAATAAAATTTTCTATAGCAACTCTTTATTGATACAAAAACTTAAAAACAAATACACCAAATACTTAAAAGAAACTTTATTAAATTACACTTTAACAGATTACACAATTTATTCAGATAATCACCGGTGTTACTTTTGTTAGCTATTTTGCTGGCCGCATTTTTTTACAAACTGCTACTGACATGCCACATTGCATGTATTTATATGTGTGGTGAGAATAATTATAAAATGGCAGCATTGTCCGGAAGTTGTATACCGGAAACGTCGAGTGTGCTCTTTACTATGTCAAAGTTGAAAGAAAATAAACACTAATGCAACATTAGTTATGATGAAGAGTTGCCACTGATGGGTGGATATGTTTCTACATTTCGTTGTAAAATATAAGTTCATCATGTGTTTTCTAGTTTTGTATAACATCAATGTTTTTCTTACCGTTGTTGCTCAATATTATTTTTTTTTTTTTTAATTTCGTCTAAATTTATAAACATTTGAAACCTGTTTTGTAACGAAAATAAATGCTTAAGTAAAAAAGAGAAAAATTTACCGTTGAAAAATATAAGTTCACTTCTAAATAACACAGAGCTAAGTTATGACTATTCATATAAAAACAAATTTCTGTTGATCTGGTATACAAGAAAGCTCTTAACTACAACATGGGCCGTGGAAAATTATTAAATCAAACCGAAAAAGTTGTAATTTTACGGGAAATGAAAAAGCTCTGAAATTTTAAATCGAATTGCTTGTGCAATTAATAATTTTGTTCGTAGTAAAAATTTAAACCTTCCCAAAACACAATTAGGTCGCAAAAAAAAACTTTCGTTGCGCGATAAACGAAGAATTGTTGAAATTGCTTCAAATAGCCTAATGTCCTTGAACCAAATTAAATCATCTTGCAATCTTAATGTATACAAATCTACAATTTCAAGATTTTTGGCTAAAGATAGCACTATTGTGTTTTAAAAACTAAAAAGAAAACCCTCACTAACACAAAAACATCGAGATGATCGGATGAATTTTGTTCAAAAACATATGGCTTGGAAGTTTGAATGGGTGACTGTAGTATTCAGTAATAAAAAAAATTTAACCTCGACGATCCTACCCGTCTGGTGCCATTTTCATGATCTTAGAAAAGAACAGATTTTTTAGAAAAATCGACAAATGGGAGGTGGTTCTGCAATGGTCTGGGGAGTGGTGTCTTTCAAAGGTAAAATTTTTTGAAAATATAATAACTTTTAATATTAAAATAATTTCGGGTGTACTTGGATTGGAGTTCATTACTGGTCGTCAAAATACTCTAAAATATACAGAGCTCCTGGAAAGCCAAAAAATTTACATGACGGAGAGACTCGAAGGCCAAAATTTTATTTTTCATCAAGATAACGCCTCCATTCATACTGCATCAATCCTAAATAGTATAATAGTATGAATGTTTTGGAATGACCTGCAAAGTCAACCGACTTAAACATAATTGAAAATTTATGGAGGTACCTGTCCAGAAAAGTTTTTGACCAAGGACGTCAGTTTGAAACTCCCGAGGATCTTAAAAACAAAATTTTAGAAGAATGGAGGAATATTCCTTTATAATATATAGAAAATATATATAAAAGTATACCAACAAGAATTTATGAAAATAAAGGAGCCTCGACTCATTACTAAAATATAAGTTTTGTATTTCTTCATGTGAAAATTATCTTATATTTTGCAACACTCTCTTTTTCAAAATTAAAATTTTTATCTTTTTTAATAACAAAACTCGGTAAAAATATAAATAATAGGAAAAAAAAATAAATTTAATTTAAGTATCTTAAAAACGGAAATGAAAATAATGCGAACTTATATTTTGCAATGTAGTGTACGAGTAATAAAAATTGATGAATCGAATTTTCGTAACAAAACTGTATCAATCTTACTGTACCAATCTTACTCTTCACAATTAATTCACCAATTTAATTTTTAAAGATGATTAATAAGACCAATAATTGGATAATGGTATTGTTTTTAATTTATCCCTCTTTTTAATTCCCAATAGAAATAAAATAATGTCGTAACAAATGAATTTTAATGGTGTTTTTTTTATCGAATTCCAACCCATTTTCCCTTGGGTAAACATATTGGTGAAACTCGACATTATTTCAGCATTGAATTCTATATTCGTATTCTACGTCTTTGCCAAAATTAAATAATGAAACAAAATTTAAAAAAAAAAATTTTTTTCTTGCAAAACAAATGGTTTAAATTTCATTGCAAATAAGTTTTTGTCATCAGAAAGTAAAAAAATCACTATTCAAAAAACATTTAGGGGTTAAGTTTTTGAAAAATCTTTGACATTAATTAAACTCCATTTATCCTCATATGAATTACTTCAATTAAAAATCATGTTTGCGTTACAATAAAATTTATTGCTTTAACTTATATCTGATATTTATTTAGAACTGTTCAACCATAAAAGTTTCATTTAAATTTACAATTTATATTCTTAACGCATAAAATTCCACGCATACTGATTTTATTTGTTCCAAGGAAACATATTTAACAGTTTATATAAATTTAGAAAATAAAAAATAACAGATTATATTAAAGGGGAGAGATACATACTTTCAGAGAAAGACAACCCAGTAAAAACCTGCCAGCCCAGCCAGAAATTATTGAAATTTATAGTAATAATATAATTAAAAAGCGATTAATGCATTCTTCACAAAAATAACTACAAATGTAATCACTTTAAAAAATAACTATGTGCTACTAAAATAAAACCTGCCATAATGACCAACATAAAATTACTACCTGTGATGTAGTAAATTATATTTTATTAAAATTCACTTTAAAAGAATAAAATCAATAAAGGTAGTTTCTTTACATTTTTCTTTAAAATAAGCTTTAAATCTTTTCTTCAAAAATTATAATTAATTATTTATTTATCCCAATATTTCATCACTACGGCGACTTCTTCAGCGGAAATTTTTATATAATTTTTTTATAATTAGTAACTTTACTCAGAAAGTTAAGTATGATTACCCTAACACTATTCCCTTTATTTTCTTCAGATCAAATTTTTATAAAATTTTTATATAATTAGTTTCTTTCGCCAGAAAGTTAAGTATGATTACCCTAAGCGATTGCACTGTAACCATGCTTTATATTAAATACTGAAAAAAAAAAACCAAAGTAGTTTTATGTCGTTATATGATAGTATAACTATCATAAAACTATTTTTATTTTTTAATACCATTTTAATAGATTTTTGTTTGAATATTTAATAAACCTATGAACAAACAATTTAAATTGTTTAAGTTGTGTTTGTCATCTATAGTAAATGATTTGAATGGTGTTAAATATAGT
Organism: Eustalomyia histrio; assembly: GCA_949748255.1. Taxonomy (NCBI): domain Eukaryota; kingdom Metazoa; phylum Arthropoda; class Insecta; order Diptera; family Anthomyiidae; genus Eustalomyia; species Eustalomyia histrio. The sequence continues at coordinate 43,956,096 of OX456527.1, forward strand.
AGTTTTTAAATCAGTTTCTATTTTAATTAAAGGCAGTAGCAAACCTTGGACATTTCTGCTTATAAAATTGTAATTCTCTGAAATAATACATAAATGCATTACAAATGCTTAACACATATTATTTATTTTTTTTTCTTCATTTTATATCTTAAAGTTTCGCATAAAATCTTAACTTATAAAGTTAATAACATTTTTGGAATTTTAAACATAACATGTTAAGCATAAGTTTTCACACAATTCTAGCTATTTTGCTATTTTTAATGTATAAATTAAAGACTGATTTAGAAAAGGTAAAAAATAAATACTAAAATAAACTGTAATTTGTAGTTTTTATATAAATTTCATGTTGGAAATGCTCACACATAATTTTGTTAAAAATAATTCATTCATTTTAGATATAAAACTAAAACATTAGCACATAAAATTAAAATTATTGTTATAGCATATATATTGCAACATTTATCATGAGTGGTGTAGCTGAGTCATCAAGGGCCCGTGTGCAAAAAAAACTAATTGTGACCCTAACAAAAAAAATTCAAAATCACTAACAAGTACAAAAAATCATGAAATATTTTTTTTTTAAATCACGACTTATTTATATTTTAGCTTATTTTTCATACTTGGTATTTTTTCATTGGCATTGAAATTTCATTAGCATTAGTTGAATAATGCTAATGCCAAATTACCAAGGAAATTTTCTGGATATTTAACTTGCTTTACATAGGCTGTTTTATAAAATGGATCACTCTGGATATTTCTCTATATTTATTAATGAAATTATCCTGGTAGAGTGAAAATAGAGATACCGGCCATTTTAAAAATGGACATTTTATTTAATGGCGAATATCTCCGAATCGAAGCGAGATTGCGCAAAACAGCCTTAACAAAGTTGGTCAAAGGTTGCCCTTCTATTCGGTTTTTATAAAACAGCCACAAGGTAACTACTTTGTTATCAATTAATATAATATAAATTAACACACTCCGATAATACAAATTCCGATTCTTGTTCCATTTCGTTCGTATAAAAATGCGTCACCCTGTGGCTGTTTTATAAAAATGGATTCCTTCCGAACCTGGCCTATTTTATTATCGTACTATAATAATACTACATTTACTCTTGTTTTGCCCTAACTCGTCTAGTTTTTGAGATACCAGCCATTTTAGAAAATTGTAATTTTAAAAAAATGGCGAATATCTAAAAAAATAAGCGAGATTTGCAAGACAATTTAATGTTTTTCTATTTTGTTTAAATTAGCAAGTCAAATTAATCTTTTTTTAATTCGCGAATTACAAAAATAATTATTTCAATTAATTTAATGAAGATTTGTCCTTTTCAAGGTCTGCATAACAGTGCTGTGAATTTTATTTGGTTACTAATATAAAGAACTACTTAAAAAAGTAGCATGCAAACAATTTTCTTATTTTGGCATTCACATTTTTATACTAATATAAAGTACACAAAAAATAAATTCATAAAAAAAACACTATTTACTGTTCTCAACAAAGGGCCCCTGTCGGCAATGGGCCCTTGTGCAGTGCACCACCCAGTGACTATTAACTTACGCCACTGTTTTTCATACACTTTAATTAATTTTTGTTGAACTTTTTTCAACTTATAGTAGGAAACTGTACTCCTACTATAAATTGGATAAACTTACTTCAAGTGTGTAAATGAAAAACAAATTGCGTAAGACAATTACACACAAAAAATGTAAATTTACATTAAAAATTCTTATAAAAATTTTAAAAATTATGTGTGTTATTTTACCATTTATATGCGAACAATTTACGAAAAAAATATACCACCCAAAAATAAAATCAAATTATTTTTAAAATATTTTATTAATAAAAAATTATGTAGTAATATTTAAGCCTAATACAAGCATCATAATCTGAGAACATTTTCCTATGGACAAATGATTCTGAGCACTTTTTCCCATAGATAAAGCCTGAGATTCTGAAAGCTTCCTCAGAAAGAGACGTTGCAGTCAAACGTTCTCAGAAGCTAAGGTATGTATTCAGAGTCCGAGTGTTTTTCTTAAAAAAAACCCTTAGAATCAAAGGTTTTGTCCATTGGAAAAGTACTCAAAATCTGAGCACTTTTACAGCAAACACTCATCAGAATTTTGGAACTTCTCTGTAGCAGAAAATTCTTAGAATCTGGGAGTTTTTAGATAAAAATGTCCTTAAATTCAGTGGGATTTTTTGATGATTTTTTTCTAAAGACGATTGAAAAAGAGTCTGACAATTTTTTTTTAAATTATCAGATTTTGAGCCCTACCAAAGTAGAAAAAGGCTCAGTTTCTAAGCATTTTTTCTTTACCAAAATGTGCATATTCTTAAAAAAGTTTCAAATTCTATACCTCTTTAGAAGAAAAAGTGCTCAGAATCAGAAACCCATTCGTGTAAGAAAAATTCAATAGACAAACCGACAGATATCAATGCTAATAATCTAAGGAACTTTGCTTAATGAAAAAAGATTCAGATTTTTAGAACTTTTTCCTTTAAAAGCATCCAATAAAAGAAAGAATTTTCTATTAGAAAAAGGATTTATCCTAAATTCCTATCAAATTCTTTCGAAAATGATGGACCAATTAAATTCAAAGTTACCCTTTCAGAGTTGGCATTACAACCATTAGTCATTCAAGAGCCAGTGCCGATTACATTTATGCATAACTTGTGTCATCCTCTTATATAAAACATCAAAAAAAATAAATACATTCCTGATTGGTCACATATAATTTAAAAAAATCTTGTCACAGCGTTGTTATACCTGAGTTTAAGTTTTCGTTATTCAATTATTAGCAATTCCACGTTTTAATAAATATTTTTAAAAAAATCAATTATACTCATAACCAGAGAAACCGCAAATATGCTCTAAAAAAGTGTTTTATGCACATAAAATATGCACTAAAAATATAGAAATATGCCCTTAAAATTTAAAAGGTATGTTTTAAAAATAAAAAATTTTATATATTTTTTTAAACAAAAAAATAAAAATATTTTTTTAAACAAAAAAAAAAAAAAAAATAAAAATATTTTTTATTAAAAAATCCAAAAGTTTTTTGTTACAATCTGTGTTTTGATTGTTTCTGTTACTTACCGATATTGCTCATATTGCGTTAACAAATATTATTTTATCGTATATTAAAATAAAGCAAGTAAGAGCGGCTAAATTCGGCTATGCCAAATCTTATATACCCTTCACCATGGTTGGGAAAATATGGAAGTTTATATACGGACATATATGGAATGGACAGATTTATATACGGACATTTTTAAGTGAAAATTTATCATTTAGTTTGGAGATAAAACTTGGACTCGGGAAAATTTATGATATTTAAAAAAATGTATGTTTTGGTCATAACTATTTTCAGCAAATATGTTCTACTAAAGAAAATATGTTCTACTAAAGAAAAAAAGTATTTGCGACAAAGCGCTTAGAACATTGAGCCATTAAAGGACGTAAGCAAACGTCGTTAATAGAAGTAAATAAAGAGTTTTCATTTAAAACAGATTTGTTTGGGTTTTATTTAAATGACAAACCTTTGTATGGATTTGTTGTTTGTGTATAAAAGGTGAAGAGGTGAAAGAAAAGAATTTCAACAAATGGATGTATTTATTATGCGTAAAATTCTACATACATATTAAACAAAGGGATTTTACTGGAAAAATTAGAGGTAGTCCTGTTTTTTTGCTAATATCTCAGCCATTTATCAACAGATCTGGCTGATTTTCAAAAGCAAACAGAAATGGATCATCATGTCTGGGGTCTTCGGAAAACCCATTTCAACACACAGACGGACATCGTTCAATCAACTTCGCTCTTCATGAGGACCCAGAATATATATACTTTATATGGTCTAAGATCAATATTGTAGAAATTACAAACGGAATGACAAACTTATATATACCCGTCCACCTGTGGTGAAGGGTATAAAAAATCATGTATAAAGAAGTCAAAATATGACCTAAAAGACACAAATATGCTCTCAAAATGTAGAAATATAACCTAAAAATAAGGTTTTACCTCAAAATATGCTCTTAATGCTGAAATATGCAAAAATCTGTACTTAGGTATAAAGTATGCTTTGCGATGCCAGAATGCGATGCCAGAATTCTTAAATTGTTCTAAATCGGATAAATAGTTTATCCATTGGTCTATACGACGCACAGGAAAAAACATGATATTGCATATTTGCGGTTTCCCTGCTCATTACATTTTGCTTCATATTTTTATATTTCTGGAATTTTTTCAAATGTCAATATTTTTGATGTAAGTTAATTTACAAAATTTGTGCGTAAAATTAAAATTTATCAACAAAATAAAAAATGTACGCACAACATGTGTAATTATAAACACATAATTCGTATAGTTTTATTATATGTGTATTATTGTACATCATACTTGGGAATTTTTCATTAGCATTGAAATTTCATTACCATTAGTTGACACTAATGCAAATGAAAAAACTTCATTGCTAATGGAAATTAAATAGCACAAATGCAAAAAAAAAAACAAATTAAAATTGATTACAAAATCATTTGTTTACAAAAAAGTTTATACGATTTTAAAATTATCAAAGAAGCCCAGCAAAACCACACATTACCAAATAATGGGTAATGTAATGTATAGCCATAGGGGCCGATGGATTACTTTACACCTTACTTCATTGATGAATTTTAAAAGCGATGAGCCTCAAAGTAATGTATATACCCATTACTATAGAGGTGATAATGTAAGGGGTTACTTATATGGTTACGAGAAAGGAAAAAATAATGTGTCTAAAAATATATTTTTATTAAAAAAAATTATTACAAATATTTTATTTAAAATATTTGTAATTAAAAATAATGGGAATCGAACCAGGGAACTCTGGTTGCCAGCCAAGAACTCTCCCACTGAGCTATCGACGCATATAGTATTTGATTGCTTTAAACTTAAATGAATTGTTGCGCTTTGTTTTTTCGCCATTGTTGTCAAAACAAACATACATTACCCTTTTGCTTACAAAAAAACACAAATTAATGTATCTAAAAAAAGATTTTCAAAAATATTTCAATTATTACTTTACATTTATAAATCATATATTACGTAATCAATAATGAGTAACTTATTACTTTATGCTTGCAAATAATGAAAAAGGTAACGAGCTATCATAACAAGGCAACGCATTAGAATATCGCACCCATTACCAAAGTTTTGCTTGGAGCTTTATACAGAAAATAATAAAACAAAATATCAAATATAAAAATGTTAACCCGCATAATATAATATAAATTAATATAAATATTAACACATAAAATGACGGATAATAATACTAATGGATTTTTTTTCTTTAGTGCATTAGTAATGGTAATTAAATTCAAAAACATTGTCATTGATCAATGAAATCAAATCCTAAAATCATTACCATTAATTAAAACAATGGTAATGCAATTTTTTCATTACCATTGCTATCAATGTAATGGTAATGAAATAATCAATTAATTAGTCCAATCAATGCATTAGTCCTATGTTAGTTGTATATGCAAGTGTGTAAAAATTTTTTTTAGGCATTTGGTGTTTGTATTTACTCACTATTCGTTATAATAAACAAAAATTAACTCATTTTGTAGTAATAAATTTCCGAAATTTTTTTAGAATCTATTCAATTTATTATTTAAACTTCATTTATTTGAATTGTTTAAATTAATAGTAATAGGTAAACATTTTTAGGTAAATCGATATAAAACAAAATGTATTTAAAGCACAAAAATATTGGAGAAAGCTGAAGTCAAAATAGTTGAAAAAAACGCAAAATCGAAGAACAAATCAACAGAAAATATATATTTTTTTTAAGTAAAAAAGTACTTTGATTCCAAAAATTTCTTAAAGCGTAAAACTGGAAAATCCAAAAAGTATAAAAAGGCCAAAGTTAGTAATAAGTATTAACGAAATGTCTTTTGAAAAAAGGAAAACAAAAAAGAGTACCCGTCGTTAGCCGGAGGTCAAACTTCTTCGACTTTTTTAATAATAATTATAATCACAAAATCCTTTGTTGTTTTTACGGACTTGAGTATAATCATGCCGCGGAATGTTAAATGACACTTTAAGTACATCGGAAGAATCTCGAAAATTGAGTTTTTTTAAGTTTTTCATATTTGCTAAGACATTGAGACATTAAAAACATAGTCATACTAGACATTTAAATGAATAAATAGCTGGGCCAATATATTGCAGATCATATGACTACATCTAGAATATACCAAAAATAAAAATTTTTAATTAAATTTTGATATTTTTCGTAAAATACAAAATTTTTGTTTTTAGTTTTCGTTTTTTGTCAATTTTCTATCAAAAACATTTAATTTTACATTCGAAATTATGGTTAAATGGTATTATTCTGTAGATAATCACACAAAAAAGTCAACCTTTGGCCTCGCACATTTTTTTGCTAAGATTCAGGGTCGCCGAAGGTAGAATTTTTCGTGTACATCTGAATTTAGTTTAATAGGCTCAAGAACTTATAATATTATTATTGATAATATCGAAAAAGGCCAACCTTTGCCCCATTCTTTTTTATACTTTAAAATCAGGGAGAATAAGATTTATCGGTAAAAGTTGTATTTTGTTCAATTAAATCTTTAATTCAATTATAGATTGGAAAATATCAGACAAGACCAAAACACACAGAAAAGCCCAACATATGGCCCCGAAATATTATTTTGTAATGACTCAAGGGGGTCAAAGCCTGATATTTTTGAGTTTAATCTGCTTGGAAAAAATCAGAAAAACGAACATTTAGCCCTCGAACCATTCTTTAATGATTTAGAGCAGGGGTGCCCAAAAGTAAACACCAATACATTTAAAGAATAACTAATTTTTATTCAATATTGTTTATTGTAAAATCCAATACATACAAAGAAATAAGAAAAAAAAATATTTCATATCATACGTTAAACGAAAACCAAATCTACATTGATGATCGCTGTCGTCAATGTTTACCAGCAAAGCATACGAAAGTGTTGTTGGTTTGCAATTGCGTTTATACATTGAAGAACGACAAAAATACTATTAAGGCAAAGTTGTTTGTGTATTTCGTATTGCTATTGCTAAGTGCTCTAGGTGTATTAAAACACACAGCCTATAGCTAAGCGCTTTTACAAAAACAAATGAGCATCAAGCTCATAGAGCTTGGGCACCCTTGATTTAGAGTGACAAAGGTTAATTTTCTGTGCATTTAGTTCAATTGGCTAACTATATAATATAAGGGATACAAAAGTTTCAGAAAATGCCAATCTTTGGTTTAAACAAAAAAGGTGCAGGTGCCAAAGATATGTTTTTTTTTTAAATGTTCAATCCATTATATTATATAGTTAGCCAATTGAACTAAATGCAGATTGCATACAAAAAATTAACCAATGTCCCTAAATCAAAAACAAAGAGGCCCACATGTTGTCTTTTCTAATGTTGTCCAATCTAAAAAATATCAAAACGCTGGAGCCAAAGGTAGGGGTTTTGCGGATTTATATATACAAAAATGAAATTTAACAAGTATCGAATATAAAATTTAATAATTTTGGAAGCAGATTAACAAATTAATGTTGTATGTTGCAGAAGTATAAAAATTTGGTTCAAAATTTTTATTTATTTTATAAATATTTCTAGCTGTATATTACTCAAAGAACTTGCAAAGTTAAAGCTCTGTTTATTCATTATTAAAATGGTTTTAATGTGTCTGCAATGAACGTTTTAAAGATTAATTCAAAAACCTAAATTTTAGAATCAATTTCGAGGTGATAAAAATATATTTTAAGATATGTCTCAAATAAAACGTAATTTTGTCTAGAATTTAAATACGTTAGAACAAGGAAAAACTTTGAACTAGTTCTCCCCAATATTGAGCCATAAGTATTTTTCCTGAGTCAGGTGTGAAAAGAAGAAAGACTTATATTTCTAGTACGCCATTTGGTGGAAACTCTTTGACTTTACATTCCTATTTAGTAGACCAAAATACCCCAGCAAAAATGAAGCTGCGAAAGAAGCAATAAAAGCATCACTACTATGGCAAAGGCATCAGTTCTTTTCTAATGGTTTCATAAATGAATTTAACATTAGCGTATCATAGGATGGAAATATTCAAATGTAGCTACTAGCATTACTCATACTTTACTCTAAGGAAGCAATGATAATACAATGATTAGGTATTCTGATGCATGTTTATATACTTTGTAATATTTAAGCTTTGATGAAAATTTAAATCATAAGAATGCAGAAAAATAAGTTTAAAAAGCGAAATTTATGCATTGATATACAAATACAAATAAATAATTCTGCATTAGTGAAAAAGCATTTTTGAAATATTTTTCAAAATTTTAATGAATTTTTAGACAAATTTTAAAACATTTTTGGATAATTTAAAAAATGATTGTACAATTTGGAAACATTTTTAGCCAATTTGAAATAATTTTTGCACAATTTTAAAACATTTTTGGCCAATTTGAAATAATTTTTACACAATTTTAAAATTATTTTGATAAATTCTGAATTAAAACTGGAAATGATGTAGTGTTAAATAATAAACACAATGCAAAAATGCACAGATTGTGTCGTCACAAATATTCAAGGTTGAAAAGATGCAAATGACAGGCCAGCTAGTCTCAATTAAAGGTTAAAAAATCTGTTTTTGTTGATATTTCAAAATTTTTAAAAAAATTGCAAAGCTGCATAAATTCTAACCCTCATGAAAGTATTAACTAAAATATAAAAAATGATTTAATAAAAAAAATTAAAAAGTTCATCAGAACTATTTTTTCAATTTGAATAAATGCTTTAGATTCAAAAAATATACGATATACGATATACTATAACTTATGCTTTAGTAGTAATGAAGAGTGATTTGAATTCTTTTGGAAGTGCCTTACAATAACAAAAAAAAAAAATCATAAAAGAATGTCAACTGCAGTTTAGAAAGCAATTAAAGAAGTTATAGTCACAGAATGACTACCATTTTTTTTCTGGGTACTGTTAATGCGAAAAGTGATAAACTACTTTTCTTATTACCCCATCACTGCAATCCCACAACTCCCAAAATCAGGCATATTAAAATGCTGAATGTTGTGAATATTATACGATACAAAATGCTTAAATATCTTGATTTTACTTTATTTTCTAATGTAAAAATTAAATCTGTCATTAGTACTATTTCCGTTTTTAGTTTGAGATTTTTTCGTTTTTATTATTTTAACATCCATCAGGGTAAGATTGTTCTCCATTTTATTTTTCATACATAAATAAATTGTCCATTTTTCAATTAATTTTTTTTTTTTTTGGATTTATTTTATATTGGGACTTTTTATATAAATTTTCTGAGCAATAAAATCACCATTTGATTGCTACCCAGAGCAGTTTGTTACATCCAGTTTATCACAATCCAGATTCCATTCCCTTTACATAGCAAAAGGTTTTATCAACTACTAAGAGGGTGACTTAAAATATGATTACCTGAACAACCAACTTAGATTTTATAATCCCTGTTTATATGCAATCCCTGATTAAACTAGTTGTAGGTTAAAACATTCCCTTCTGCGAATAGATATGACTCTTAGTATGATTTTCTGTAAGCCCAGCTTCTTCTTTTCCAAACGTTGTAAAAATATTGTAAAATTGTAAAAGTTATTCACTTCCTTGTAATAGTCAATATTGTTAATCCTATACTTACGAGTATTACATTTCTATAAAATAATCGATTAATGCATTAAGTTGTTACACTATTTCACTAACAAATTTTCATTGTCTTTTTTTCGCAATTTAATTTAAACATCAATATTATTAAATAAATTATAATGTTACCTTATTTTTTTTTTTCAAACAATGAAACTATATTTAAAATAAACACTTAATTCAATTGCTTCTTTAAAGTTTTATTTTTTGAAAGCCACTTCAATATTAATCTTACACAAAATGTGCATTAAAAACTTTTGATAAGTAAAACAAAAGACTTAAGCTACAAACCTGTTGCATATTCGCGTATTAAGTCTAGCGCACTGCAAACCAAAGACAAACTATACAAACACAATAGAGACACCAAGACGGTCTGCTTTTAGCATTGTTGTTGTTGTTGTTGTTGTTGGATATTACTATAAATGGCTATACAATGTTTAAAATTCAATTATTGTTATTTTCATACATAAAAAAGAAAAAGAGCGTTATAATATAAAAGGGAAAACTATCAATTAAACCATGGGCTAGAAATTGAACTCAAACTAATATTTATGGAAGTTTTTAATATTGTACTCTGAGTATTAAGATGGTTTAAAATGTATGAATATATTTTTTGAATAAAAATGATATTGACCGTTATTTTTATTTTTTATTTATTCAAATATTCAAGAACCAAGCCCTCTGGGCCAAATATGGTTCGTATACTACTAAAAAAACAATTTACTATATAAAAAAAAATATATCTATATAAAATGCCTAAACTAAAATAATAACTAAAATATAAAATAAAATTTAAAATAAAATTTAAAATTTAAGGTCCATATTGTAGCAATTAAGAAAAGATAAAATTAGAGTTGTCATAAATTAGAGAGGGTGTTACATACCGAAATACTGCACTAATTTGCATTTAAACTTAGCCTTTGAAAAAACGAAATTTTTAAGGTATCTAGGAAGCGAATTCCAATTTCTATTTATCCTCACATTAAAGGATCTTTCATAAATGGATGAAATTAAACAATTTAATTGTTTTTTTTTTATTAAATGGTTTTTTGTTTTGTAACATTCACGCAGAGAAAAAACACAGTTGAAGCAATCATATACGAAGAGCATCACATATTTTTCAGATAATGATTGTGCCAACTATAGTTGTACTATAATATAGTTATCATATTATGATAACAAAATAACCACAATATTACCATAGTGTGATGATTCGAAACTATGAAAAAGTTCTTTAAATTTAAGAATATTTTTTAAGAAATGGTTTGCCTATAGAAAAAATTTAATATTAAGGTATTTTTTGAGAAAACTTCTATATACTATATACTTTGTTTTTAAAGAAATATCCCAGCAAAACTTTTGTAATGGGTGCGATATACTTATGCGTTACCTTGTAATGATAGCTCGTTACCTTTTTCATTATTTGCAAGCATAAAGTAATAAGGTACTGTTTATTGATTACGTAATATATGATTCATAAATATAAAGTAATAATTGAAATATTTTTGAAAATCTATTTTTAGATACATGTATGTATGTTTTCGGAACACTAACGAAATACGAAGCGCAACAATTCATTTAGGTTTAAAGCAATTAAATGTTATATGCGTCGATAGCTCAGTGGGTAGAGTTCTTGGCTGGCAACCAGAGTTCTCAGGTTCGATTCCCGTCATGACCACATTATTATACCCTTCACCACAGGTGAAAGGGTATATATAAGTTTGTCATTCCGTATGTAATTTCTACAATATTGATCTTAGACAATATAAAGTATATATATTCTGGGTCCTTATGAAGAGCGAAGTTGATTTAACGATGTCCGTCTGTCCGTCTTTCCGCCTGTGTGTTGAAATGGGTTTTCCCAGACATGATGAGAACTTGATTGTTATATATTTCTGTTACATGTGATCCATTTCTGTTTGCTATTGAAAATCAGCCAGATCGGTTGATAAATAGCTGAGAAAACAGGACTACCTCTATTTTTTTCCGTAAAATCCCTTTGTTTATGATGTATGTAGAATTTTACGCATGATAAACACATCCATTTGTTGAAATTCTTTTCTTTCACCTCTTCACCTTTTATACACAAACAACAAATCCATACAAAGGTTTGTCATTTGAATAAAACCCAAAGAAATCTGTTTTAAACAAAAACTCTTTATTTACTTCTATTAACGACGTTTGTTGATGTCCTTCAATGGCTCAGTGGTCTAAGCGCTTTGTCACAAATACTTTTTTTCTTTTAGTCGCGCGATCGAGTTCCGCCTATTCAACATTTTTTATTTTTATATATTTTTAACATTTTTTTTTGATTTTCTTAAGACTTTTTTTGTTATTTTTTTATTTTTTTTTTAACAAAACAAATACGTTCAGCACACTTGGCTTAACGATGTCGGTCAGCTTTTCTATATAATTGGAGAACGGAAAGAGGAAAAGTTTCCAAATAAGGTGCAAGCATTTTGGTTATCAATACACAACATCTGACCAAATGTGGGCGGAATCCTTGAATCGGTAAGACCGTAATTAAATATTCCATAAATGGGCTAAAAACATTAAACTTTTTGTAAAAACTAAAATTTTAGAGCTGTAATATGACCTATGGACACGTCTTATATATCCAAAGATGGAAAATTTTTAGTTAAACATATTTGCTGAAAATAGTTATGACCAAAACATAAATTTTTTAAATACCTATTTTCGGAAAACATAAATCTTCCCGAGTCCAAGTTTTATCACCAAACTAAATGGTAAATTTCCACTTAAAGATGTCCGTATATAAATCTTTCCATTCCATATATGTCCATATATAAACTTCACTATTTTCCCAACCATGGTGAAGGGTATATAAGATTCGGCATAGCTGAATTTAGCCGCTCTTACTTGTTTTTAATAACGTTTAAAATATTTGTAATAATTTTTTTTTTAATAAAAATTACTCTTTTTGAAAATCTATTTTTAGACACATTACTTTTTTCATTCTCGTAACCATATAAGTAACCCTTACATTATCACCTCTTAAGTAATGGGTCTATACATTACTTTGAGGCTCATCACCTGTAAAATTCATGAGTAAAGTAAGGTGTAAAGTAATCCAAGAGCCCTTATTGCTACACATTACTTTAGACATTATTTGACAATGTGTGTTTTGCTGGGATATTTAAAAAAAAATTTAAATTCTAAGGAATTTTTTAAACTAGATTCTATTTCTAATAGAAAATATTTAAGATTCTATGGAAACTTTCAAGATTTTTCATAGATATGTAGTCCTTAGATTTTCTTTTAGAAAAAGTCCTTAGAATCTAAGAATATTTCTACTAAAAGAAGTTCTCAGAATCGAAGTATTTTTCATGATGAGAATCTAAGAATTTTTTATTCAAATAATTTTTTAGAATCTAAATTTTTTTAAGATTTTATGAATTTTTTCTAAGAAGCAGTTCGCAGAATCAGAGAATTTTACCTTAAGGAAAAATCCATAGAATCTTAAAATGTTTCTATCAGAAAAATATTTAAAATTCTAATATTATGTGTAAGAAACCTTTTCGTACAAAACAACTTTTAAATCCAGGCTTAATATTTTATTATTATTCTGAGTAGAGTTTACACAAGAAAGTCGATATTTTACTAGAAATTAATAAATAAAGATATTTTTTTTTTAAATTTATTACTGTAAGAATTAAAAAATATAAAATCTTTATACGAGGATTATAGATTCTTTTTGAAAATGATTTTTTCCATAATAAATTGATTAGTGTAAATTATAATAAATTATATATTTCTAAAACACAACTCCCCAAGTGAAAATGATAATATCATGTTCACATGTGTGACTGAACTGATGCAATTTTTTCACATTTACATTTATGACTGTGAAAGTGAAAGTTATGTTTAAGTTGATTTATAGTTATTTATTGATTGTTGTCAGCATTTTATAGTTCCGTAATTATTAAATTTTTTCATAGTCAGAATTTATGTTTCCACAGTATTGCTACAGCCAATCATGTTATAAAAGAGGAAGTGATAATCATGAAATATTAAAATGTTTACTGTAATAATGATGGTAGCAACCATATTGTTGTGGTAAGAACCTATTTAAAAACAAAATAATTGATTGTGACAAACATAATATAATAGCAGTGATCATATCGCAACTATATTTTTTCTTTGCGTGTTTCACTTAATATAATTCATCTGTACATTGTTCGTCCTGTAATATAATTTTTAAATCTACAAACTTAGCTTTTAAGTAAACCAAATTCTGGTTAATTTTTTGTTGATTTACTAATTTTTAGCGGAAGACTTATTAATAGTTAAACAAATTTATTCAGGCTGAAAACTAGAAAAATAACTGATGTGTTAATTTGGGTATAATATATAAATTTATAAACGCTAATTCAAGTCACCATGTTTTTGTTAGTTTTCTTTTCGGCTTATGCCCCATAGTGATAGCCAAGACCAAGTAATTCTATATAAAAAAATAGCTAAAGTCCACCTTAAAGACTTATAGAGAATCTTCATTTCTTCCGTTTGTACTTTTTTTTTTCGAAACAAAAAAAGCGTTTGTTGTTGCAACTATATTATGACTTTTTAATACGTATGTTTGGTTATTTTCATACTAAACCTTTTATTTAGTTGTACAATGTTACTTTTTTTTTTCCTTTTAATATTTTTTTCTTTTGTTTTAGAATTTAAGGTAAAATCTAAAGCGCCCACTGGCGCTGGCATTGAAGCAAAACTAATCCAACATTAAGTGCAAATTTATGTAAGTGCTTAGTTTATGTATTAAAATATAAGAAATAATAAAAAGAAAAATTTAAACGTTTCATTTAAAACGTTGCGTTCTTTAACGTAGGTATGTTTTCATTTATAGATATTTGTATGTACAACATGTCTTCCGATAGGCGTTACTTAAGGGAGTTACACTTATATTATGGTTGAATCAATAGAAATAAAAACTTTTATAATAAGTTTTATTTTAACCTTTAATTGGTAGGGGACAAGTAAATCCTTTAGTTGTTGCGTTGGTTATTCTAATAAAGCAACACTGCCGAAATAAAGTAGATAGAATAACATTCAAATGATATATTTACATTTTTGGATCTGTCCTGTTATCACCAATCATACCTGTCCCTTTTTAGCGGAGGAAACCTTGAACCTTGTTCTAAAACACCCTACACAGTACCTGGGGGTAATGTTGAAGAGCAAGTTATCATGGAACTTAATGTTGAGGAGAGGACCAAAAAGACCACGAAGTCGATCTATGCCTCTAATCTCAAGCATTGGACTTATGCCAACCCTAATTTATGGAGTATGTTTTGGTGGACTGCACGGAAGAGGAAAGTATACTTGTTAAACTATGCATCACTGATGCACAACGTATCATGCGAACTGCAGCACTGAATGTTACGGGGCAGTTTGTGTATACTGCCTTAACCAAAAGTTATTTTAGATTTATAGTAGGGGTTCTTGATCGGAAAGCTGGCGGGTAATAGTTGTAGTTTTCATGGGGTACTTGGTGATAGGGAAACGGTGGATCATATCAAATAACAGGGTCCGGCTTTTACGCAATCTAGGTCATGTTACTTGGAAGATATTCTGAGGTCTGAGATCCGAGATTTCTAGAATTCCAAGATTGCTAAATTTTGCTTAAAGGATGTAGGGCACCTTAAGTGCCGTCACATCTGTCTGACCTAACGTGGGGGTTATCTATTCGAAGAACCCAATTGATCTATGTAAGGGGTTTCATGAGAAAGCTCAACCTAAACTAACCAAAGAATTTATTTAAATTGCATAACATTATTAATGCGTCATTTGATAAAAGGTAATTACCATTAAGTGGTAAGCTTTGCGAAAAATGCTGGAATGGAAAAAACTAGCTGAGTAGGAAAAAAAGTCGGTAAAGGAGTTTTCCACTCCATGATAACCATGAAAAATCCATATAGTAAAGAGTGATTTTTTTGCTATTTGAGGATTTCAGTGTTAAAAAAAACGTGGCATGTGGCAGTGCCTAAAATACTCAGAAAGCTTTGCCATTTCATTATAAATAGACCAATAAGTGAACAAATCATTGAATTTTTTTTATCAAAATTCGTGCTGTGTGAGAAATGTGTTTCGTAAATAACGTCTATTTTATAAACGGTATAATCGACCAACCGAACAGGCTATTTAAGCCATACAAAATACAGCTGCTGCAAGAACTGAAGCCAGGTGATGTACCACAACGTCGTTTGTTTGTGAATGGGCCTTAGGATAGTTGGATGAAGATCCATTTTTCTATCAAAAAAATGTCTTCAGCGACGAAGCTCATTTTTGGCTCAATGGATACGCCAACAAACAGAATTGCCGAATTTGGTGTGAAGAGCCGCCAGAGGTAGTTCAAGAGCTGCCAATGCACCCTAAAAGATGAACTGTTTGATGCGGTTTGTGGGTGGGCGGAATCATTGGACTGTCCTTATTCAAGAACGATGAAAATAGCAATGTTACAGTTAAACGTGGCTTTGTCGAGGCAACATTTACATGAAATAATCTTTAAATAGTAAATAAATGGCATTCATTTATGGCCCCAAATAAATATTTCATTCACTTTTGCAAATTTTCAGTTTTTTTTTTCAATTTTCAAAAAATAATTTTATGACCAAAACCACTGATCGTTTCATTTATAAAAGTTTGTAAACAAATTCTTTTTAATCAATTATAAATTTTTTTTAATTGCTATTTCATTACCATTAGTAATGCTTTTCTAATAAAAAATATTTTATTATCATTATTATTATTATCATATTTCATATGTAATGGTAATGACATAATGTTTCATTTGCGTTAGTTTCAGCTAATGGTAATAAAATGAAATATAAAAAATGATTCACAATTTGCCATCAATAATAAAATTGAGCCATTTCCAATGGCATTTGTAATCAAATCATATCAACAATACATATATGAAATACCTTTAGAAATATTTATGAAATGTTTTATTGCATAAAGTTTTTATTGTATTTATGATGATTTCCATGATATCCAAGTAAAAAAAGTTGATCTGACGCAATATTTTATCATATTCAATTTGATATTCTTTAATATCTGCTGATCTTATGTGGTCCGAATGTTTTTTTTTTGTATATATATTCCATTTTTGTAATAAATTATGTGTTATTGAAAAAAAAAAAACAAAATATTGCCAACGTTAATTAAAAATATGTAACGGTACTTCAAGCTAGTAATACGAATTTTCATTATGGTGTTATCATGTGGGTTTTTTTTTTAAATTTTTTCACAACTGTTAAAATAGTCCAAGCTGCAATTCACTGCCAATAGGATACCGGTATTAAGTGCAGGTATTTTTAAAATCATAAGTTTCGGTATTGGTATCGGTTACACAGTGAAAAAAAAATAAATATGCAGGGGGTTCCCAATCTTTTTGAACAAAATGTTGATACTTTGTATTACCACCTTGCATGCCATTTACTTTAAAATCTGCTACAATTAGCCACTTATGAGTGTTGTAATCAATGACATTTAATATTAGAGCCATGTTTTTATAACATTCTTTGATGTCAGTTGCGTAAGATTACCAGGGTTTACCACGGTTTAAAAAATGCTTTGCAGTTTTGAAAAAAATAAAAACAAAATACATACTTCCTCACGATTAAATCGAAAAAAATCTTGCTGAATAAATAAAATAAATAACATGCATAACTCATTAAAATTTCAATAGATCTTAGTTTTCTTAAGTGTTTTAGAAGGAGGCTTTAATGTGTTTAAAAAAATAAATACAAAAAAAAAGAAATATTAACTCCCTCACTATCAAATGAGAGCGTAAGGAAAATGAAAGTGCATTTTATTGAACTTAAACGGTCGTAGCTCAGCCATTTTCGAACCGATTTTGAAAAGTGAAGCTCATATTTTTTAAACAAAAAAAAAATCCGTTTACTTACGGCAAACTTATGATTTATGGAAGTTGTAACTTTAGGAATACCATTATTTCACTAAATTTGCTGATAAAAAAAAAAAACAAACTGAACGAAGTGATCGAGAAAATCTGTAAGTATTTTCGTAATCTATGGACTCCAAGAAAACAGAATTACAACATGAGAACCCCTGCATATTTTTTGTGTAGCACAATGTTATTAATTTAAAAGGGTTCTGAAACAATATTAAGAAGGTATCGGTTGCTAACCTTAAAAATAACATAATAAATAGTTTAATTATATTAGAGCACATTAAGCAGACTTTTGTACTAAAAGAAAAGAAAGTTATAGAAAATAACTTTCTTTTACTCTCTAACATGCCCTTAGAAAAATTTTTATTAACATCGAAACTACAGAGATGGACCAAAACTCCATAACGATTAATTTTAGATAACTTCCGTCGAAAAGTAAAGTTTTAATCAAACATTTACCATTTTATGGTTAATACAAAATATTCTACTTACTATTGAGGAATCGTTGTAATAGCTCTTTCATCCTTGAGTTATTTAAACTATGAAAATTAATTATTTTTATTTGGTTATACCGCCTTTTTGTAATTAAAATCGCATTTTATCCTAAAACAGTTTTTTTATTTATAACAATTTTCAAGAGTGTTTCTTAGAACAATAATGGATTTTATTGTATTTTTATTTCTTTAGCTTTAGGCAAATTAACATAGTAATTTAACTTTAAAGTATTTACTAAAAACTTACCTCTTGAGTTTTTCTTAAAACATACCTACATAAACAAACAAAAAAAAAAAAAAAAAAGAACAAGAGATTATAAAGTAATTCACTAATTTAAAAGTCCACATTTAAATGCGGCTCTGTTCAGGTATTTTTTTCGAAAGATATTGCAAATTATCGTGTCTGTATGCAATTTTCTGTATGTTTTTTTTTTAATTTTTGTTTATTTTAATTTTTGTTTAAATTGTCATTTGTAAATAAGAATCTATTTTTCTTAAGTGTATGTGTTTGAAGGTAAAGTGACTATAATAATTGTACAAACTCTTAAATTATTTGGAGAAGTCAAAGCATACCACCATACAAAATGCAAAATTATATTCAATTTAATATTTTTGTTTAGTACAAATAATTTATTTTAAATTTTTAGTGATAGTAGGCTTTGACATGTTTATTGTGATTGATTACTGGAGCGAGGAATTGAAATATCAAAGATATTTGAAGTTTAAATCATAAATATTTCAGGTGTCCATTTAATTGCGCATAGTAACTGTATTTGTATTTATTTTACACCTTGGTGCCGATTTTGCAATTAATTTTATGTACTCAACGAACGGAAGTTATGGTATGTAGTCAGTCAGTCGTTTGTCGTATCGTTATGCGTGCATCTCATGGTCATTCAATTGTTAACATAATTCAATAGGTTGTTTTTTTTTTTTTTTGTTTTAGTTATTTAAGTACATTTGATATATGGGATTTAACAACAAAGTACATAGTTGCTATTTTTTGTTTAGATATTCTCAGAAGATTTATAGACAAACAAGAATTTTATGAAAAAGAAGTAAAAACTTGTTTTGTTACAAAGTGTTTTCAATTAATGAAGGACAGTGTTTTTAAAATTTTATAAAATTTTTAGTTGAAAAGTTTTTAGATTTATGACATTTTTGTTTTCTAAAGACAACTTTAGTACAGTTATTGAAATCATAGGGTAAGTATTTAAGCCAGCACTAACAATAAGTTCGAATTTTTAATAAAAATTTTTTACTTAAGTAAAATTTGAATAAGAAATTAATAAAACCCTTTATTGTTCTAAAGTAAAAATATCAGAATTAATAATTTTTTTTTATGGGAATAGAGATCAAGATGCAAGATCTGATCATTTATAATAATATATGGCATATGTGGCCAGTTTTGATCAGATCTATTGCCAGATCTATTCATATCTTAAGGGATCTAGAAATCTTTGTTAATTTTAGTGGCCAGGTATGAACGAATGTGGTCATTAGGGTGGCCCTTAGCTATATGGCGGATTTTTTATTGCAGATTATTTTCACTTTCACCCCCCAGTTTGGTGAATATTGGTAAAAAAAAACATCCTTAAAAAATTTGAGGTGAATCGGTTGGGGTTAAGACGTGCCGCAAACCCGCTCAAATTTGGGTAAAACCAAACAATTTAAATTTCTTGGCTCATAACTTCAAAACTATTGATTTAACAAAAAAATTGTGTAAAAGAAAATTGTTTATTATGAAGTTTTCAATATTTCGCACTTTTACCACTTTTTTATAAATCGAATAGTTTACAAAATAAACACAAAAATGTGCAAATATATATGTACGTCGTAAATTCTAACTCGTAATTAACGCATCAAAATGTACTCTTGACAACTAATACCATAAATACTGAACTCCAAAATACGTATTTTCGTCATTTTCAAGTTTTCGATTTAAAATTTGTATGGAATTTGAAAGTTAAAAACTTGAAAAAACGAAAATACGTATTTTCGGGATCAGTGTGTATTGGGCTTAAACCGTCTCTTTTTCTATACACACAACTTGCAGCACACAAATTTTACCGTTATAAAAGCAGCAAAACCACTTGTTTTTCAATGTCTATCATTTGAAATTCTTACTCGTAGTGAACGCATAAAAATGTGCTGAAAATTTTTGCGGAAAAACATATACTTTTAGTCGGCAATTTTTCTTTAGGTTTAGGTGGGAGTAAATCGTAGGACGGCTGAAATGGAAGAAAGAATTTAAAACCGCCATCAGCGAGTATTTCTCTAAAGAGAACGCAGTTCTCTCGAAAATTTTGCTATAGGTATGTGTATTAAGGATATTTTGTGCATACATATATTGCAGTGCTGTTCAAAAATAAAAATGTAGTTGTGTTTGTGAGAAAATGAGAATTGCACTGTAAGAAATGTTCAATAAGTTAATAGCAGTGCTAGTATCTGAATGAATTTATTTTTTATTGAAAATATGAAACTGTTAATGTTTTGTGTAAAACTGTTTTAAAGAAATAAAAATTAAACAAAAATTAAATTTTTGAAAGGAAAAAAAGAAATACATATATACATTAGGGTGTCTTTTTTTTAATGTATAAAAACAAAAAGTTGAAGATTTTTTAATCAATATTAAAGATTTCATTATAATTACATATAAATAAAATATCTTTAATATGTTGGATTTCTTTGTTATTCTGTTAAAAAAATGCAATTTTCGGAAGGAAAAACAAATACATTTGATCAAATTAATGAATGAACGATCGGACTCGAATTTTTCAAAACATATCAATTTTTAAAAAATGGGTTTTTTTTATTAAGTCTATTAAAGATTTTTATAGATCTTGTAGTATCACAAAATATTTTTCGTACATTGCTATTGATTTTTTTCAGTGCATTGAAAAAAAATCAGCATACATCCGCTACACATGTTCACTCGTCGCTGTTTCAGTGACGACTAAAGGCAAGAGCGTAAGAATACATGTGAGTTGAGCAGGGGACAATTGTTCCATCAAATGAACAGCACTGATATATAGCCGCCATGTTAAAACAATTTTGCACATTTAGATGAAAAGGCGAAATTTGAATCATCACATCAGACAGTATAACGGGGACATCAAAACCATATAAATGGTATGGTTTTTGATACAAAATCATTAAACACTAGGCGTATAAATGGAAGATGCGCTATAGTTGAAAACTTTTTGCAAAAGACGCTCTTATGGCTACCATGTAGACACCATATACACGAGGTTATTTTGAGAAATGTGTTTAAAGTGAACTTATACAAAAACGGCATTTATAGCATAAAATATTTTTATTCCGAAATAGTTTAAATTATCAAAACAAAAAGAAAATGATTTGCGACAAATATGTATTTTTATAATAAATATATATATTGAAGCTTGGTTTTCGTCTACATCTGCAATAATGACGCCTTACAATGACTTCCTTTTATTGCAATAAATATACAATTTTGAAAACATTAATAGGGACACTCGTACATCACAAGTTGCACTTTAAATTATGGTACCTTAATTCGGAAAATATCGCTCTGGCATTTTTTGATTCAGGAATACCACATTCCACAAAATGGTTGAAGCCTTGAAAAACGATAGTGGCGGAGAAGAATATGTAAAAAAGGAAAAAATAAAAAATCAAGACATTTTAACCGCTATCAGAAATGGTATTGAGCAGTTTATTTCCAAAGCGACAAAACTGTTTTTTGAAAGATTTTCAATAAGCCTGGAATTTGTGATAGAAAATCCTGCTAGTTGGCATGATATTACTGCTTTCACTAAAGCAAAAGATGTTTGTTGTACAATTAAATGTGGTTAAAGATGCAGCGGAAAGAGGTGACAAGTTAATTTGATTCTCACAAACGATGAGCAGCAAAAACAATATATTTTAAAAGTTGTTAAGAATTATAGATACAAGTGTTCCGGCTGCGACAAAAATAAATTAGTTAAAAATTTTAATATTCGAAGTTTATTGTTTTTGCTTTTTATAATTGAGTCAACTCATTTTACGTCACGAGAAAGTTTTTGTTTGTTAAATTGTTGATTTAAAATAGTTAGAGATTTCGGTAGTATATAAGTGTTGTTTGATTAATAAAAGCGTTAATTTTTTAACATAATTCTAAAATTAAAAAACAAAAGCTTGATTGCTATTATAACATTTAGTTAATCTTGCATTATTGTCAAAAATTAAAAACAACTGCAATAAAAAATTTAAAACTCTACGTGAAAACGAATTTAAGAGAAAAAACAAGTATGTAAACAAATAAAGACAAATAATTTTGTAAAGAAAAATTTTGAATTTAAAAATTTAATAAAAATATATTTGAAAAAATTTTTTGAAATAGAATTGTGAAAAATCTATTGAAAAGAGGAAATTCAAGTTTATTCGAGGGGCGCATTAATATCGACGAAGGACCGCACTTACCCACCGATGTTATATGTCTAGAGCAAATTGGATCTTGTTGCATATAGTGATAAGATCTAATCAGATCTCTTTTTAAACGGGTTTTAAATGCAACGGAATATTTAAAATATTTTAAACAGCACTATTTTAGGAAAATATAACTTAATTTCATATTCTTGTTGCTAAGGTAATTTTTAAAAATAAAATTATTTTTTTGAATGTAAATCTAAAACAGAAATCACTTTTGAGAGGAATTTTAAATTATGTTGTGTGTAAAATTAAAAAAAAAATATGGTAAAGTTGTATTTTTCGCATAAAAATGTTAAAATTAGTTTAAATTGTATCAAATACTTAAAGTGCTTAATAAAACAAAGCTCCTCCAGCGCCTTTTTAAACTAAAAGCGCTGGCAGAAAGAAATCTAAATTATGTGCAGCACAAAAGCGCTAAATTGGCATTTGGAGAGTGAATTTTTGATAAATTCTTCACCTATTAGATGGAAAATTGTGAAATTAAAAATAAAAAACTTAATTATCAATCCAGCAACATTTTCTCATACAAACAAACGGCTGCTAAACAAAATTTTTACTGATAGTGGTTGGAATATTTTTTTTTTTTCATTTATAAATATTTATATAAAATTACTCAAAAAACAAAAAGAAAATGAAACACCTGGAACCGGATCGGTAAAATATTTTATTTAAATTCCGGACTTTGTTCTATGTGATTAGTTCTAGTCGAAGCTACTTGGAAAACATTTTATTTGATAAAAAAAAAGTTGGACATGCTTGTTTTATATACCAGTAGATGTGCCTTGTGCCTTCTTTAATTTGATACCCTGCGAAATACGAATATTTTATTGCTTTGCTGTGTTTTTCAATGAACTGCAGTGATGGCGCTGACAAACAGAAAATTATAATAATTCTCAGATACTAAATACACATGTCGTAGAAAAATACAAAATTAAAATTAACTGGTGCAAGCACTCGTTATGAAAAAAATCGTTACTTGAAATTTTAAAAATTTACATATTTAAGACTACAATTTGGACATGTTTCTTACGATAGACAAATTTGAAATTTACTCATTAACTTGATCTTTAAAACACTTCAAGACCAGTTTAGTTATTTCCTCTTCTCTAGGATTTATAGGCATTTTAAAAGAAGCAATTCGGTTCTTATATCAAAATTTTAAGTTTATGAGTTTTATTTGTATATATTACAGTGCGTCAGAAATATATCAAATATCGATGATTTTGTGATATCATTACTTTTTTAAATCTGTTGCCTAAAAAAAAAGAATTGCGTATTTTTTTATTTCAACTCCTGGCACCTGCACACGGCCGCCAAAAACTGTGATTTGGATGCCCATTTTCCTCAGGGCAAAAACGGCTGCATTTATAAAAAATCTGACTTTAACATTGGATTCTATAGGAAAAATTAATAAAAAAAGCTTTCGAAATGCGCTAGATATCCATTTCACTTTTTGAAAAACTTCTAAAAAAATACTTTTTATTACGAGGACGGATCAATAAGTCCGTGACTTTTCGAACTTCCCTCATAGTTATATGAAATGCAACACTGTGTCCATCAAGTACCACCTTTTAATAGAATACTGTCAAATTTTGAGCAAGATCCGTCATTGCATTTCATATAACTACGAGGGAAGTTCGAAAAGTCACGGACTTAATGATCCGCCCTCGTATATACAACGAAAATGGCTGAGAACACAGACATAACAATTTTGGATACGACTACACTACGACCCGTTAAAAAGTTATGAAATAATCAAATTATTTTTTTTTTTATCAAACTCAATGTTTCTACTATTTGATGGAAAATGCAGCTATTGATACATCACGGTCGCTAAAAAGGTTAAGCATTAAACTTTTTATAGCATTTTCCATTGCTCAAAATACTTTTTCCAAAATATTTTAATTAATCCTTTTTGATTTTACTTTTTAAAACTTTTTAACTATTTTTTTAATTAAACATCCTGTATATTTTTAACTGTACTTCCGGGAAGTTAAAAATCGAAAGTATTCACAAGAACTACGTGCCGAGAAATTCTGCGGTGAAGCCCTTATCTATAATATATACAAATTGTGTAAGGTGTGAGCATCCCAGGAAGATTTTTATTCCCTTTGTATGCCGAAACACAACAAAATTATTATTTTGTTTACAAACAGTTTGGTTAACAAGAATAAAAAAAAAAATGATTCTGATAAGTTGTATCAAAGCCCACCAGGGATTTTACCACAATATACAAGTACTAAAAATTGCATTTAATTTGTTTGAGGACCTAAAATGATTGCTGCGCTCTGCAAACCAAAAGCGTATTTTTCATAGTGCGTATTTTTGTATAAGACCCAAAAATTTTTTGATTTTAATCGAGAAATCAAAAATGCGGTTAAAATGCGTAAGTGTTGCCACATACAAATCTATATACAATTGAATTTGTAACTTTACTGTGAATATTTTTAACCAAAAAAAAAAGCATCAAATAGTTAACATTAGTAACACACTGCACTACTATAAACAATACGGTTAAATATGCAACAAGGCGTGAATCATAAATGGTAATTATGTACCTACAACATCTTTATAGTAAATATTTTGCAAATTATACATACTATGATAGCATAAATTTATAGTATGTATGTGCCATGTATTCCATTCATCTTCTCCTCTAAAGATATTGCATTATTTTTTTTTAAGTCTTTGAAATAAATATACTTCCGCATTTATTGAAGTACAAAAACAAAACTAACTACAAAGCAAAAGTTACTGTTGCATTTAAAGCATTAAATTTTGTATTTTAATAGAATTGTTAATGAAAACTAAATAAAGGTATTTGTGTAGAACGAATACCAAGTACACTAAAATTTTTGAGCAGAGATTTCAAATCAAATTATAGATTAAAATTTTGTTCCAATTGCGAAGCTTTTCATAATCAGACGCTGACATATAAATATGGATTTAATTTTGTCTTTTTGACATCTGAATAAAAAAATTCAAGTTTTTTTTCAAGAAAATTAGATAAAAGAATAATATTTTTTTTGGACTTTAGATAAAAGAACTAATTCGAAAAGCAAAATTTTTTTCAGAAAAGCTAAAACCACATTTACCTATAAAACTGTGTAACAAACGTTATATTTTATTATTTCATTTTAAAATTAATTAATTAATAATTAATTTATGGAAAAAACCTCTAAAGTAAAAACACTCAATCTTGCAAATTAATTAAATTCTTTTGTCAAACAGAAATTAAAAAAAATGTTAAAATATCTTGATCTCTTTCAGAGTATAAATTATAGAAATTTGAACTAATAAAAGTGAACTAATAAAAGTTTTATTGGCTAGAAAAGTCTTGGAAAATTTTCTTAATTCGACTTAAGAAATTGCTTTTTTATGTGCACAGAAATCATTTTTAAATTTGATCAATTTGTGAGTGAAATTTTTAAATTGATTGCAGTATTTCCAACTTACTGGTCAGATGACTTTTAAATTGATATAAAATAATTTTAATGCACATATTGCATATTTAATTTAAATATAATCCAACGGAAGAATTTGTAAACCTTGATATACTATAGCTTATGCAAAACTAATTGACATCCTTCTGTCATTTATTTAGTCCATTATATTGGATTTCAGTTTTTAACTAAACAAATTTAAATCAATAACTTTTTTGATTTTTTTGTTTATATTTTTAGGTTGATAATACATATTTTTTTTTTTGGTTTTTATTGCATATTTTGAAGTTTTTAATGCTTATTTTAAGTGTACGTTTTCAATTGATTAGTGCAAAAAAGTCGTTGCCCTGGTGATGACCTCTTCATTCGACACAAATCTTCCATTGTCGTGACGTTTCTTCAGATTTTGAAACAGTAAATATTTACAGGGGACTAAATCTGAAGAAAATGCTGGGTGGGGTAGCAGTTCATAGCACAATTTATGTATTCTTTTTGAAGTAGTCACATGTACCCGCTCTGTTGAGATACCTTCAGTCTCAGCCACCTCACTCACCTTCATTCTCTGTTCGTTTAAATTCATTCCATCGATTTTATCGACGATTTATGGCGTGACGACCTTCTTTTAACAAACATTTCTTTGGTTTCATTGATTGTTTTTTTTGTACGCAAAATTTTACACGAAATTATTTTGCTCGTATATGGGATTGTCATTCCTGTTGTAACATGTCGAATTATAGACCTAAAACCCCATAATACTTATATCCTTAATTCTTATGGAATATTAAGTCCACCTACCGATGCCCTCTGTCTGTTCAAATGGCCCAATTTGGTATTAAAAATTAGTAAAATCGGTCCAGCTGATAAAAGTTGTGAGTGACAATGTGAGGGTACCTCTAAAGTTTGCATTAAAATTTGTGTATTTCTTTACAATTTCATAGTAGCGTCTGATGAATAGAATATTTTTTAACAAAACTCTGAGAGGTAACCAATATTTTATATTCACCTAATAATTGCTTTCACCACATTATTTTCACCACTGAAATTTATTTTTAAACTTTTTTTCACCTCAAAATATTTTTACATCCAAAATAATTTATAACCTCAAAATTATTTTTCTTACCTTCATAATATTTTTACATTTAATTTTTGTTTTTTTTTTACCAAAATTTATTATTTTAGTTTATTAAGTTAATGGAATATATAAAATTTCTTTACAGACTAGATACGACATGTATTATAGTTAAAAAAAAATTACAAATTAAAAAATTCAAAAACTAACAATTTAAAGGTTTCTTTCGAAGTGCAAAATTCAATGACATGGTTTGTATTTTTATTGAAAGCAATCTCATTTATAGAATTTATATCATTACCCGCTCGATTTAAAATAATATTTTGGGCATAGTTAGTGCGATGAAAAGCAATGTTAAAAATATAATGCTTATAGCGAAGTATTCTACGTGGCACATAAAACGATATCAGCGATAACAGCTTAGGACAGTCAATTCTCCCAGTAACTATATCATATATAAGTAATGCAGATTGAAATCTACGTCGATTTTCTAACGTTTCTAAACCTAAAAATAAACTCTTTGACCTATAAGAAGGTAAAGGGTTATTAAACGTAAACGATGAAAGTGCATATTTAAGAAATATTCGTTGCACTCTTTCAATACGAGAGATATGAATTCTACAATATGGACTCCATACTACAGATGCATACTCCAATTTCGATCTAACATATGAAGTGTATACCAATCTTAACGTATTGGGATCAGAAAAATCGGAACAACTTCTCCTAATGAACGCAAGCATTGCATAAGCTTTCGGAATTATGTAATTAATATGTGGAATAAATGACAAGGTGAAATCAAAAACAACACCTAAATCAGTAATTGTGTCAGTTTTCTCCAAAATATAATTCCCCAACCTAAAAACTGATCGAATTGGATTTCGAGATCGGGAGTAAGAAACGTGAAAGCATTTCGATAAATTTAAATAAAGGCAATTGAGCTCACACCAGTTAAGGAGATTATTTAATTCATTTTGCATATCCAAAACATCAGCAATGGAGCATACTTTATGAAATATTTTTAAATCATCCGCATAAATAATAAAATTGGCTTTAGAAAAACAATTTGTCACATCATTAATGAACAAATTAAATAAAAGCGGGCCGAAAATACTACCCTGAGGGATACCAGATGTTTGCAAGTATGGCGAAGATTCAAAAGCATCAACTACAACTTTACAAGTTCTATTTGATAAATACGATTTTATCCAATCTAAAATATTTGAATGAAAACCCATTGCCTGCAACTTAGCACAAAGAATATAATGAGACACTTTGTCAAAGGCTTTAGAGAAGTCAGTATACACTGCTTCAACTTGATTACCCTGCTCCAAGGCTGACATACAATACTCACTAAAAACCGTTAAATTAGTCGTAGTTGACCTTCCGGAGAAAAATCCATGTTGACGAGTTGATATATAAGACTTAGTAAAAATAACTTTTCATAAACCACATGTTCAAAAACTTTATTAACATTATTTGTAACAGAAACGCTGTTTAGGTCAGGGATGATAAAGACTAATACTACACTCTCGAAAAGAGGTTCATATTAATTGACTTGCGTCCAATCAATACAACACTTCATAAACTTGATGCGGTTTTTTCATAAAAATGTAAATTGGTGACATGTTTCTTTTTAAAGGGTGGTTAAATTTTAAGCGTGGGGGGGGGGCGGGGGGGGGGGGGTGGTTAAATTTTAGGAAATTATTGTCATTTATTTTTATTATGATAATATGGTATGGTTCAATTATGTATGGAATAAAATATCGGCCAAATGACCGACGTGACCTCGGCGGCACACCTCCATCCGATGGTCAAAATTTTCGATGACGCTGAGGCATAATTGAGGTTCTATGCCGTTAATGTGCCGAATTATCTCATCCTTTAGCTCTTGAATTGTTGCTGGCTTATCGACGTACACCTTTTCTTTCAAATAACCCCAAAGAAAGAAGTCCAACGGTGTGAAATCACATGATCTTGGCGGTCAATTGACATCGCCACCACGTGAGATAACACGGCCATTGAATTTGTCGCGCAAAAGAGCCATTGTTTCGTGACATCGTCCTGTTTAAACTACATATTATCTAGGGTCATATCCTCAATTCCTGGCCACAATAAGTTCGTTATCTTCTCGCGATAGCTAGTCTGAAATTGAGAAATGTCCAATGAAATGCGGAAAAAAACTTGACGTTTAGGTGTGGTTCACATTCAACATCGGCCTTTAGGATTTAACCACCCTTATATATGAAAACTTTCTTAAATATGATGAAGA
This sequence comes from Eustalomyia histrio, assembly GCA_949748255.1. Lineage (NCBI taxonomy): Eukaryota > Metazoa > Arthropoda > Insecta > Diptera > Anthomyiidae > Eustalomyia > Eustalomyia histrio. Next base: position 43,985,468 of record OX456527.1, read on the forward strand.
ATTTTTAAATAATATTAAGTAAGAGTTATGATATTCTGCTTCATTTATAAAGACTTTTCATCATATATCTGAAGAAGATTCTCTACGTTTATGAAGAAGTTATTAAGGGTCTAATCAATATGATGAAGTTTTTTTTGCTTATTTTTCTTTTAATTATTTAAGGGAATAAAAATGCAAACTTTATGAGAATTGCAAACAGCAAGTTTTCATGATTTGTTGTTATGAAATGATAAAGATTTATACAAATTCCATATAAATATTGAAGAATTGATGATAAACGGTTTACGAAACAGTTTCATGTGCATGATGAACATTTTTTTGCCTGAGTTTATTGTACTTTTTGTGGTCCCATTAGATAGATTAGATTTTTACGATATAAGTAACTTTTTCAATACCCAAATGTGTTGGACATTTTTTTTAATCAATAATTTGTGATTTTTTAATGAACAAAAAATCAATTTTTGTTATCTCGTATGCCTAATAAATTTAAATAAATTATATAATTTTTTGCCAATACAAAGCAGATTTTTCAATAAAATTTACTCATTTCTGTATTTATTTCTACTTCCATATTAGTTTTAAATTTTGATTACATAGCATTTATACAATTAAAACTACTTTAAACTATATCATAGTGTATAGTGTGAGTATATAATATATTACAATGCATTTGTATGTAGTAAATGCATTTAATATACTACAAGTTACAACTGAAGTTTATTTTCTTGTAAATGAAAAACTATAACTACTGGCGGCTCAAAATATCAAACTAACAAATGTACTTTATTATATTTCTATTGTTTATTTAAAATGTTTACAACGGCGTGACGTAACAGTTAAACAAAACAAAAAAAAAAAAAACAATATAAAAATTTCACATAAAATAATAAAACAAAGAATGCAGTTGTTTCTAAAGAAAAAAACAAAACATAATTTTTCAAAAAAACATAAATCTTAAACAAAAAAAAAAAAAAAAAACTAACTATTCAATGAATTATGGATGATTTGTTGAAAATTTCTTCCTCATTTTAATGCCTCAGTAACGCCCTAACATACTTTAATACACTTAACTATCAAAATGGTACTTTTCTTTTGTAAATTAACCACAAACTAATTGTGCTTTCCTTACATTGGTAATTGTATAGTATATTTAACTATGTGTAGAAGTTGTTGATTTAACTTGTATTATATATATAATGAAAAATCATTGTGTTAATCAGCTTTAACGCCTCTACATGTGTTCTTGTTTTCTTTCATTCTTTCCTTTCTTCTACTTTAGATTGTACCATAATACACTTTACTTTTTTTTAAACAAGATTGTGATTAATGATGTCAAATGTTTGATAGTGTTTGTTGTTTGGTGGTTTCTTTAAATTACAACAAAATTGTTTTCTATCATTGAATTGAGTAGAACCAGCCAAATGAAAAGAATTAATCGGGGAACAAAAATAAATGATCAATTACAATGATGATTTATCAAAACCTAATTATTTATGGCAATGATTTAAATGATTTATTGATTTTGTTGGTTTATAAAGTAATAAGTGGTTTAATTATTTTTTTTGTTGGTTTTGAAAATAAGGGTCATTGAGACTATTTTTATAGTTAATAATAGATCGGCAATTAAGTATCCAAGTTCGTTTCTTAAGTCTTTTGTTTATTTGGTAACATAAAATGTTCAATTTACTTCAGTTATTAAATTTTAAATAAAATATATACCTATTCCTTAGAAAAAATATATGACTGCAATTGTGATTGTATTCCCCTTATCGTTTTTTTTTTTTAAATAAATAAAAATTAGGACTTTGTATACACTCAAAAACAAAAAAAAAATTAACTAGAAATTAGAGAAATTAACTTATTTGGAGGAAAAATTGAAATGAAAACGGCACCAAAGACACTTTTTACCAATATTTAATCAAATTTTCCTTAAAATTAAGACAAAAATCTTACTTGAAATTTGGTTAAAATTTCTAAATTATAGAAAAATTTTACTACTGAGAAGTAAGTTTTTATTAAAAAACTGTAAAATTTCCTCCTAATTAGTTCATACATCATCTAAAATTTTACTGTTAGTTAGGAAACGTTTCCTTGGTTTTAACTTAATACTTGGACTTAACTGCCTAAAAATAAAAAAATATTTTCTAACATCAAGTTAAATAGCACTTCTTTTAAATGAAAATTATCCTTAAATTTGATAATAAATTTTCTTATAAATATAAAACTATTTCTATAGTGAATATAATATATATCACCATATATTTTTAAGTACTTGTGTAAGCATTTTCGCATTTTCGGGGGACTTCCGCTTTGTGAGGACACTGCTCTTAACAAGCTTCTTGCTATTCATTATTGTCTTTAAATTTAATTGAATTATACAAAATTCATGTATTTAAAATATAAATTAAATTTCATTAGCAAAAAGTTAAAGAAATTAAAAAATGTACTGCAGGATATCCTGAAACGTGATAAATTGTGACAGTAAGATCCTTTTCGTAGTTCTCCTACAACTATAAAAAGGGACACCCTAAGTGACACATGGTATCTATGGCTAAGGAACACTGATGGTCCTTTGTCTTCTTAAATTAACTAATTTAAGGAAATTGTTGCAAAAATATAAAACATCACAGTTACATTTCCTGTTATTATTGGAAAATGGAAACGGTCAAAAGTTAATATAATGGCATTTTAAGCTTAAACTTTAATTAATTAATAGGCGCAACGTCAATTATAGGAAAGCCATTATGCCGTAATGTAAAGGGTGGTTAAATTTTAAGTGCCGATATTGAATGTGAACCACACCTAAATGTCAAGTTTTTTTCTGCATTTCATTTGACATTTCTCAATTTCAGACTAACTCAATTTGAAGCATGGAAAGATACACAATCAAGCAACGCGTCAAAGTTATTCAGGCTTCTTATGAAAATGGGCGTTTAAATCAAAATGCATATCGTGCACTTCGTGATTTTTTCGGTCAATTTAATCGTCCAAATGTGCGTACAATCGGAAAAATCGTGCAAAAATTTGAGCAAACCGGGTCTGTAGGAGATGTGAAAACACCAGTGCATGCTCGTACTGCAGAACATATTGCTGCTGTTCGCGATAGCGTGGCTGAAGAGCCAACAATTGCAACTCTCGCGCTCGTCGTTGATGAACATTATGCATAAAGACTTGCATTTACATGCTTACTAGGTGCAATTGACTCAAGAACTAAAGCCTCTTGACCATTTCAAACGTCGTCAATGGTCAGAATGGTGGCAAGAAATGGCAACAGTGGATGCTTAATTTTCAAAGAAAATCATCTTCAATGATGAAGCACATTTTCAACTCAGTGGATTCGTCAATAAGCAGAATTGCGGCATTTGGGTGAATGATAATCCAATAGTGATTGTCGAAAAACCAATGTACCCACAAAGAGTGACTGTTTGGTGCGGTTTCATTTTTTCCAAAATGAGGCCGGTGAGGCAGTTGCGAACTTTTAATCGCCCGAATTGGAAGTTATGGATGTGCACGATATGTGGTTTCAACAGGACGATGCCACTTGCCACACAACTAACAAAACAATGGCTCTTTTGCGCGACAAATTCAATGGCCGTGTTATCTCACGTGATGGCGATGTAAATTGGCTGTCAAGATCAATTTACTTGACGACGTTGTACTTCTTTCTTTGGGGTTATTTGAAAGAAAAAGTGTACGTCGATAAGCCAGAAACAATTCAAGAGCTAAAGGATAACATGATTCGGCAGATTAACGGCATAGAACCTCAATTATGTCTCAGCGTCATCGAAAATTTGGACCATCGGATGGAGATGTGCCGCCGAGGTCACGGCGGCCATTTGGCCGATATTTTATTCCATACATAATTGAACCATACCATATTATAATAATAAAAATAAAACACAATAATTTCCTTAATAATTTGTGTTTTATTCAAAATCAACATCGGCCCTTAAAATTTAACCACCCTTTATAAAAAAAACCATGGACGATAATTTTTTAAATAATTACTTTAATTTGTTTCCATTAATAATATATTTCCTTGAAAATTAGGAAATCTAACTAGTTTGTTTAAAATTGTTGGTTTCTTTGGGAAAGAATATTGAAAATAATTTAAACCATTTGCAACAAAAAAATTTTATGCCTAAGTTTATTTTTTTTTTAAGTAGAAAACTTTTACCTGAAAAAAAAAAAATATTTTATTAAAATTTTTAAAAATTATCTGAATTAAGTTGCATAAAAATTTTTCCTAAAAAGAGCTCACTAGTTACTAAAATTAAATAAATTTTTATTATAATATAAAAATATGTATTTCTTATTGTCTGAACTATCTGAACTAATTTTTAGAAAACAATTCTTAAACATAAGAAATTCGTAGACTTAAAAACTAAATTTAGAAATGGCTTTCAAAAATTTAGATAATTTTACTAACCGCGAGAAAAAAATTGACACACATTAAGTTCACGTACTTTCTCGATTTAAGTTAGACACATTTTTTTAACTAAAAGGGAGTAAATTATATTGAAAAAAAATTTTTTTTGAACTAAACTTAGTTTTATTACAAGTATGCAAGTTTCTTAAAACTGAGATGTTTTCTTGAAAATTGATAAATTTTTATTTAATATATTTGTTTTTTCCCCCTAAAATCAAGAAGTATTACTTAAGAAAAGTATAAACCATTTCTGAATATATAAACTATTTAATTTTTACTCAAACATAGGAATTTTTATTCATTTAAAAAAAATTGTTCTATGTTTTAAAAAAAATTTTACTTAAATTGGGGAAAATTTTTAAGGAAATTTTCGATTAATTTTTAGTTTATGTCTTTTTTTTTTTTTTGATTCTCTGACTTTGATATTCATTCAATAAAGTAGAAAATTATTCATACAACACTCAAAAAAAAAAAAAAGAAATGAACTAAAATGTAATCAAAAATTTCCTTCAAAATAGTTAATAAATTGTCCTCAATTTAAGTAAAATTTTATTAAAACTTAGAAAAATTTTCTTAAACAGAATAAAAATTCGACAAAAAAAATCTAATTGTTTGAATTTTATTATTGTTCTGTATGAAAAACTCTTACTTTCAGCTTTTAAAAAAATCTTCTGATAGTCACAACTCTTCAAAAGCAAAAATAGGTTTGTTATGTGTTATATTATTTATTACAAGCCTAAAAATTTTGGTTACTATCGGTTACCAACCTCATCAGTTCCACATTTTCTTTCATTTGTATGAAAAATTGTTGCTGGTCAGATAAGGAAAAAAATGTTGGCTAAAAATTTGTTTTTAAAAAAATGTTTTTTAATAAATTTAATCTTTTTTAAATAAACGTAAACACTGTTCAAAAAACATTTGTAAAAAATAATCCTATCATAGGTAAAATAAAAGTATTTATATTTGATTATTTTTATTAATTTTATGATACAAAAATGTACATTTTAAGTCGAAAATAAATTAATGTGCAAATTAAACTATTTGTGTAAATAACCTTGTTGTTCTTTTTTAAGTAGGTGTTTAGCTTCTTTATCTAACTCAATAGAGGTCGATTTCCAGTTTTGTCGAATGTTAAATAAATATTGATCTGATGTGCAAAGCAAAATAGTGCGAAGATCTTTGTTAGTATAACACTTATACATTTTTCACATATTTATTTCTCAATGGATATTGTTTCATTTTTCATTACAGATTACCTGTTGCGTGAATGGTAGAGATTTGAGTTTTTGTTTCCATTGATAACTACCAGTTATTATTAAACAATTAAATATTTTTCCATTGATAAAGTGCAAGAGTTTTAAAACATTTGATTTTTAATAAAAATAACGTAAGGAAAAACTAATTCACATTTTCTCACCCACGCAGACGAGAAAAAATTCACAATTACTCACGGATAGTTTTTTCTATTCACACTCACTCCTAACCAGGCTTAGTTCACGCAATATCTACTGTTAAGTTCACACCTCTACAGAAAAAATTATTGCCAAAAATATATCAATTATTTTTTTTTTATTATTTTTTGTTCATTTTCAATAAAAAGTTGAATCATATTTATTAAATTTTAAATTGATAATGAACTTGGTGTGTTGACAACATATAAAAATTATATTATTTTAATTTATTTATACTCGTATCTTAACTTAAATGAGCGCCCCGGTAGGTTAGTTGATAGCGTGCTAGCTTATCAGTGCGGGGGTCGTGGGTTAAATTCCCACCAGAGGCTCTGGTCTGTTTTCGCTACAACGAGCCGAAGGCCTTTGTTGATAGTGCTCGGTTAGGGTATTAACATATAATTTGTAATTATATGATTAATAAATAAAATAAATAAATAACTTTAATTACAGTTCTTTAAATTGAAAAATTGCATCTCAAATCCCTAAACTAAAAAATTGTTATTTAAAAAAAAAAAACGCATAATAGTTTTAGTTTTTTTAAAAGAAATTATTAAAATTAATAAACTCAACACATTATATTTAGTGTTTGTACGCATCAGAGTCGCCAGATAAGGGGATTTTGCTTCTGATTTGAAAATTAATTGATAAAAATAAATTAAATTTTGATAGATTTTTCAGATTGATAATAGAAAGCTATTTCTGCTAAATTATTAACATATTGGCTTTAATGCAGTGCTTCGTTTTATTTAATATTATTAATTTTAGGAATCTATGAATAAATTATAATCCCTTCATATCAATGATTAAAATTTTGATTCGATTAAATAATTTGATTTGTGATTCTGTTCACGAACAATTTTTGGTTATTTGATTTGTTAAATTTTAATCATTTTGATAGATTCAATCTTTCAAATTGATTCTCTGAATTTGATATTAATTCAATAAAGTAAAAAAATTATTCATACAATGAACAAAATTTTGCAAATCGATTCGTTGAAAATTGAAGTATATTTAAAAATTTAATCAAGGCATCATGTTTTTAAAGATCAATTTTAAAATTTAAAAAATTTAAAAAAATTGGATTCTTTTATGAGGACTCCCTTTTTCCTAGAATATTTGTTTAAAATTTGACTATTTTAAACTTTGTTAAGGATTTTTGATATAACTTTGAAAATGGGAACAAGAGACCAAACTGCGTCTACGTATACACCAGTTGTGATAAAGTTGGTGCCATAGGTGCTATTGGAACCTCAAAAGTACTATGGTACTCCTATGAACTATTTGGTACAAAGTATTTTAAAATTTTATTGATTTGAATCTGGAATTTGAGTGAAAAATTTTATTAAAATTTTAATTGATTTGATGCTGGAATTTCAATTAAAAATTTGATTAAAATTTTAATTGATTTTTGGTTAGAACTTAAATTAAATTTATAATTGATATAATTAAAATTTTAAATAAAAATGTTGAAGACTTTTGATTAAAAATTTAATTGATATGATTACAAAAATAATTAAAAAATTTCAATTATTTTAACAAAAAATAAATAATTGATGTAACAAATTCTATTTCTGTTCCAAATTCAATTAAATTTTTTATTGTATTTAGAAATATTTTAATTGAAACTCAATTTTATGTAGTTTTTTCTGTGTATTAAATTCAGCTTTAATAAATTATAAATTGAAGCGGATCCCAGCGTGCTTATTTATTTTTTATTTGGAAATAACAAAAAAAAATCTATTCAATTCGAAACAAATGTGTATGCGTGTAAGCGTGTATTAGAGAACTGCATTTGCTGACTGCAAAACGTTCATACGCAATCAACACAAGAATAAATATGGGTTTGCGTTCAAACGCTGAATATACTCCAACACACATATTTGTTGATGATTTTAAATCAATCAAACGACGTGCAAATTGTTTTGTCACTGATTTAAAATCATCGATCATTGTTAAACCATTGATTTTATTCTGTTCATTCAAGCCAACAATAATTAGTTTGATGTAGAATAAATCAGAAAAAACAACAAACAACGTGTATGAGTGTAATCATAATTAAAACAAAATAGTTTCTTATCTATAAAAAGGGGGTGGTTTTGTAGAAACACATTTCATAAATGTTATATGTATATTAGGGTGGGTATAAAATACGTTTTTTTTAGAATTTCTATTAGGAATATCAAAAATATTGTTCTCTCTGAATTTTTTTTTTAATTTAGGTCGACATCTCAGGCTCGCCCAATCCGGTTAAAGTTAAATATTGGCTTATTTTCCAATCAAAAAAAATTTAGACAATATTTAAATTTTTCCGGATTAGGCAAGCCTGAGATATCGTCCTAAATTTTTTTTTCCAAAAAAATATTTATATTTCACAAAGAAGAATATTTTTATTACTAATAAAAATTCTAAAAAAGCGGGTTTAAGTCCCACCCTAATGTAAACAATATCATTTATGAAATGTGTTTCTATTTTGTTTTAATTATGAATACACTCATACGTGTTGTTTGTTGTTTTTTCTGATTTATTCAACTCTGACTTTTTGTTGAGTGATTAAATTTGCAGTAAACATAATCGACATATGATTCAAACTGATCCGAATTACGCGTTCAGTAACATGATGCTGATTTTATTCTACAGTGAATTTTGTTGAATTATTAAATGTGAACAAGAATTTTTGTGTATGATTAAATCAAGAAAAAAGTTGATTTTGCAGTTCTCTGGCGTGTATGCACTACAACGTGTATTTACCGTGTGTATGAAGTCAGCACACATTATACATACCGCACACGCTCATGGGCGCCTACGTATTTGTTCTTTTTTTTATATGGACAAAATCACATGTTGACATGAAAAGTCATAACTCACGAACACGTTGACCGATAGATAAACCATCTACACGACCATAGGAACAATCTCTAAAAATTTAATCGAATTCGGTTTGACCGTAGTAAGTTATAAAGTCACTTGCAACAATTTTTTATATATAAAGATGTGCTAACTGTCAGACTTTAAACACAAGTTTTTGGATCTTTGAGGAGAAAAATGGCTGTAGCTCGGAAATGCCTGAATATCCGAATACGCAATAGGATATTAAATAAAAGCTTAATGTTCAGGCTATGTAACGAGATAATGTTTTAAAGACTATTGATGCTAAGAAGTTCCACTCCAGAAAGTGGGACATATTTGGAATATTTGGATCTTTTAAAAAAAATATATTCGAAAAATTGATCATATCCAAATGCAAGTTTTAGCGCTGTAATAGAAAATAAATATAATATCCAACAAAATTTACGGGAGTCATACCTGATTGACAATAAAGATATGACTACTTAAATTTTAAATTTTAAAAATTCTTTAATTTCACCTAAGAGATTTGAGTTTATGGCACCTGAGGTTTTTAAGTATGCTCTATAGTTTCTAAATCTGAGATGGTGACGAAATGGACTATTGGCCGTCTTCTTTAAGTATGTGCCATTGTGCGGCGTAGTGTATTTCATACCGGTCTTCTCTTCACCGGCCTGGGGAAATGTAACGATCTGTTTCATTTCCCAAGTCACGGGGAGGTACTTTCAGACCAGTTCTGTTTGCACTGGCCACGGCACAGGTGCTTAAACTTTAAATTACCACTGTTTAGGGTCATCATTTAAGATTATTATATTTTGAAAAGTGTTATGTTCGTTTAATATAGATTTCAATAATGTTCCTCTGTGTTGTTATGAGAAATTCGTTTATTAACATAATATCACCTTTATAGTACCTTTTTTATCTATGTATTTAGAAATTCGACAACTATCTAGAAAGCAACAACGAAAAATTAATCCAGCAAAAGTGAAAACTCTACAAATAAAAGTGTATTTCTAAAAACAAAAGTTATGGTATACATATATATATATTTCTTTTAATATTTGCTAAAGAAAAAAATATCAAAATAAATAATTTGAAATAACAAAAATTACAGCTGACCATTAATAACTATATTTATATTATGATAATAATACACAAATTGTTATTACAACATAAAAAATATAACTACAGTCGAGTAGTTAACTATTTTTTAGACTCTTAACCATTGTTATTTATTTCTTGCTTGTGCTTCATTAACGTTGTCATTGTCGTTTTATTGACCGAAAATGTCATTGTGTAAGTGGATTTTTCTTATTTTATATAATATTTTCTTTTGCAATTATTGTAAATTTTTAACCCTCCATGGAACCAGTAAATAAACTAAATTTTTTTTTTAAAAAAATTTCAATAATAAATATTGTAGATCTTTCAGAGTACTTGTAACTGTTCCTTCAATTAAAAATCTTTTACTTAAAAAAAAATGTTAGAAAATATAAATATTTTTATATTAATTTTGCATTAATTAGACCCCTTAGACTTTGAAGTGCTAAAGTACTGTATTTATTTTTTGTGAACTTGTTTTGTGGTAAGTCTGGTTAAACGACAACATTAATAGTGTTTGTTAACTTGTTTCATTTTATTTATTTATTTTTTGTTTGCTTCCACTTATTCATCGTTTTCGTCTTTTCTTGGACACTCCATGTGTTGATAATACAATTTCAGTTTTGTCCATGATCTCATGATGTTGAAGTGTCAGTTGGCGTTGATATTTTAGAATGATTGTTGCCTAATAAGTTCAGATGACTTGGTTGTTTTTTTTTTTAGCTTTGCAATTTTTTTCTTTCTTTAACTCTTATTAAAAATTTATGTACAATATATAATATGCTGTCTGCTGTTATAAAACAAATAAGTTGAGATACTGAGTATAAATGGACAGAAATGAAATATTAAAACAAACAAGTTACAAAATAGAAAGAAAAAATTATGTGGGTTGGTATTATTGTGGGATTTTTTTTTTGATGTCAATATCTTTAAAAGGCATGTGAATACAATTGTTTGTAAATTTTGTAAAGTGAATCATAATAATGGAAAATTTCACAATGTAGTATAGAAAATCATATTTTTTTTTTAATTTATGTAGTAAAATATTATGAAATGTTGTCTGTTAGATGAAATTTTTTGTTTTTTTTATGTAATTATACAAATAACGTTTGTGTCTTAAGTCTTTTGTTAATATTCCATAATAAACATGAGTGAAAATTAGATCAAACGTTTCCCTGTGACAAAAGTCTTTTCATAAAAATTTAAGCAGCTTTACGTATTGTCTTATTAGATCTAATAGAATTTTCTTTTATAAAAACAATTTAATATTTATTGTTTGAAACTCAGTAGGAGAGTCTCTTTGTTGGCTTTCTCAGATTTCGATGAAATTTGGGTATGCGATAGAGGGGACAGAAAAAAGAAACATGTGTATCTTTTTTTGAAATCAATTTCCATGTTTAAGAGGTAAAAAGTGGTGCCAAAAATTACACCATTTTCAAAGAAATATATAGAAATTGAGTATTCAATGGAAGGTAACTTGATTATTTAACCAGTGGAGTAAAAATATTAAAAAAAAATTCCACAAGAAAAGGTTGAAACAACTTTGAAACTCATGTTTATCCTCCTAAATATTAACTTGGACCACCCGCAGTGATTTTACTGAAGGTTTTTAAAAATTTTTCATCTATCACATAACCAAATTTCTTAGAATATTGAGAAAACCCACAAAGAGACTCTCCTTATTTATATTTTATATTTTTTGAACACATCTTAATATTCTTTTTATCATATTTCTCAACAATACTTTTGTAAATGCCGTAAGGTTTTTCATTTATTTAAATCGCTTTCAAATCAAAATGTCTTCACTTACAATATTATTTCGTTTAAAACAATCTAAAATACAAATTAAATTAATCGATAATACAATTAAAAAGAGGTCTACTGATTTTTCATTATATTCAACCCATTTTGTTGTTTATTTTTAATCATTGCTTAATAATAATTGTTGGTAAATATAATCTTAAATATTTAACTGACAAACCGTTCGAAATAAATTGTTAATTATTTTCAAATTTGAAAGCGTTTTTTTGTATGTGTAGTTGCAAAACACAATACACACATATATTTATATTTTTATTGTCTATGTTTATATGTATGTGTAATTTTTTTTTGTAATTTGTATTGAAATAATTTTTTATTTAAACAAACGATTTTGTTAAAATAAAAACAAAAAGGAATTATTTGAATTTCTATTTTTAGAAGCAGAAAACATGAAATTTTACATCAAATATCAATTTCTATTAAAAGTACGTATTTTTTATAGTTTGTTTTTTGAATGACAAATTCAAATAGTTAAAAAATATATTTCTATAAATTGATTATTCATTAAAAAAGAAACTCTACGAATAACTTTTTAAATAAACTACAGTCGGTAAGGGAAAATATATTGAATTTGGATTTCAATAATAATTTTTTTTTGTAATTGTTATATAATATTATTTAACATTATAACACCATCAGAGTTCCACTATTTTAAGACAAATGTTTTGTTGTAGAAGTTACTAATTAAATAAATAAATAAATATTGTAAATAAATACTTAGCAACAGTATTAGCATTTACTTTAGTACTACAAACTGGTCACCAAGCGTTGGTAATTTAGAATCAAAATCAAAGCCTGCCACCAAAGGCTTTCTGATTGCCCTGTCTTTTCTACTGTTACCAGGTATAAAATTCAATACCTTTTATTAGAAAGGTTTCCCTTATTAAAAGTAAAATCATTCAATTCGGCTTTACCGATTTTTTTTATGTCTGCAGCATATAAATAAACAGAAATAGTGAATATTTTGTTCGAGGTGAAAAAAATTTTTGTTGTTGCTTCAAAAGAAATTTTTTGATATGTAAAATATATTTTATTAACCAGACGCTTATTTGAAATTTGGACACCAAATTTCAAATACAAAAATTTGTATAGAAAATTTACACATTTTCATTTAAAACTTTTTTACTGCAGGACCGATTTTGATCATTTTCAATAAGTAACTGCTCGGGAGGATAACAAACAATATGACTTAATATGAGAAACTCCGCCTGGGTTTTCGCACCATGGTTGCCATTTCAACAGATAGGCGGATATGGCTAGATCGTCTTAGAACGTTATAAGGATCATAAATTTATTTATGTGTCTTATGGGGTCTCAGACATATATTTTAATGTGTTAAAGAGGTACACTTTATTAAAAGGGGACCCTTTATTATAAAGTACAATAAGTTTTGTTAAAAAAGTATTTTTATTAAAAAAGTACATTTTATTAAAAAGTAACTTTTATTAAAAAGTACATTTTATTTATTTATTTTTTTTTATTAAAACCAATTTTTATTAAAAAAGTACCTTTAATTAAAAAAGAACCTTTTAATAAAAAAGTACCTTTTATTAAAAAAATACCTTTTATTAAGAAGTACCTTTTATTAAAAAGTACCTTTTATTAAAAAGTACCTTTTATTAAAAAGTACCTTTTATTAAAAAGTACCTTTTATTAAAAAGTACCTTTTATTAAAAAGTACCTTTTATTAAAAAGTACCTTTTATTAAAAAGTACCTTTTATTAAAAAGTACCTTTTATTAAAAAGTACCTTTTATTAAAAAGTACCTTTTATTAAAAAGTACCTTTTATTAAAAAGTACCTTTTATTAAAAAGTACCTTTTATTAAAAAGTACCTTTTATTAAAAAGTACCTTTTATTAAAAAGTACCTTTTCATAAAAAGTACCTTTTAAAGCACCTTTTAAAGCACCTTTTATTAAAAAATTACATTTCATTTAAAAGGTACCTTTTATCAAAATCAAACCTTTTATTAAAAATATTCCATATAAAAAAAATATAATTAAATTAAAACTAGGACCTTATATTAAAAAATTATCTCTTATTAAAAAAGTAACTTTTATTTAAAAAGTACCTTTTACTAAAAAGCACCTTTTATTAAAAAAGCACCTTTTATTGAAAAGGTACCTTTTATTAAAAAAGTACCTTTTTATTGAAAAAGTACCTTATTATTAAAAAGTACCTTTTTATTAAAAAAAGTACCTTTTTATTAACACAGTATCTTTTTATTAAAAATGTACCTTTTGTATTAAAAAACTACCTTTTAGTTAAAAAATACCTTTTATTAAAAATGTACGTTTTAATTAAAAAGCCTCTTTTTAAAGAAGTACTTTTTTAAAAAGTACCATTTGTGAAAAAAGTACATTTCATTAAATATTACCATTTATTTACAATTTTTTTATTACCCATCTAAAAATTTAAATATATATGAGCATACATGATCATACATGGGCCTGTATATGATCATACATGGGCATACATGGTCATATACGTCCATACATTGTTCAATATATGACCATACATGATCTCATATATGACCATATATCTTCGGATCCGAAATTTGAGTGTATATGGACGTATATGATCATATACGAGCATACATGAATAATATATTAGCATGTATGATAATATATGCACATATATCACCATATACCCTCAAATTTCGGATCCGAAGATATATGGTCATATATGAGATCATGTATGCACGTATATGACCATGTATGCCCATGTATGATCATATACAAGCCCATGTATGATCATGTATGCTCATATATATTTCGTTTTTTAGATGGATAATTAACATTATTATTATTGTTAACAAACCCAAATGTTTTGTTTACAAATGATCTTTATAGAAATGGAATTTTTTGATATATATGTTTGTTATAAACGAACAGTTGGTTTTTAGCGGTACTTTTTTAAAATTTGGATTTAAATTTTTAGCAAAACTTTGTTTCATTTTACAATGTAGTTTTGAAAATGTCAATCGTTGAGTTTATTTTACGCTTGAAATCTAGTTTGAACTGGATTTCTATCATTTTGAAATCGAACATAAATTAGATTTCGAACGTAATATGAAGGTAACCACACATTTATTAAAATTTTTTTCGAACTGAATATAATTTTGGCTCATCGTTGTATTATAAATAAATTAAGCATTTTATACTCCTTACCCATATCAGAAGGTTGTATTTTGTCAAGACCATTTAACTACATTTGCCAATAGGTATAATCATGCATACATGTGGCATACACATACACATATACATACATATAATGATAAGTCTAAAGTTTCCTTAAAGGCATCATGATATTTGTACTTTAAAGACAAAACTTAAACATCCCATAAAGTAACACAAAAAACAAAAAAAAAAAAAAAAAAAACAAGGATGGAGAAAAGTAAAAATAACCTTTAAAATTTTAAACTAAATATATTGTTGCAGAATGATTATTTATCTTGTGTGTGGTATGAACTGCATATCGGGTCTCTGCATCAATTGCTCTGACAGACAAACCGAGTGACCAACACAATATAAACATTAGGGTGACAATGAAAAATAAACTATGGATTTTTTGCTGATACTCGCCCGAAATATTGTGCCACTTGGTCTAAAACTAATGTTGTGTGGTCAAACTTTCGAAATTTTGCAAAAAATTTCTTATGTCTTTTCACACATCGTTTCTAATAAAATTTAATATAACTGAATATGAATATAAAAACCGCTCAATAAAATTTCGAGATATTGTTTGGGAAAAATCAAGATTGTTTGAGAAATCTTCATGACATAACGAAAAATGTTTGAGTAATTAAACAAAATATTTTAATATGTGCGTTCAATATACTGTTATAGAAATTGAATTCTAAATGTGATAAAAATTGATGTGTCGCAAGACATTTATTTTTTTTTTTTTTAATTTGTTAAAATATTTTGAACTCTGATCTGAAAGGTGAATTAGTGTTATTCGATTTAGCCCAAATTTTAATCATGAAAACTTTAAACTAAAGGGAGAAACAGAATTAGCTTAAGTGACTTAAGCTAGGTATCGGTATGAAATGAAAATTTTTTCAAATTAAAAAGTTCTGTTTCTACAATTCCGTTTCATATCAAAACAAAGTTTAAATTAATTGATCCGACAGGATTTTGTTTTGATTAAGAAAAATACACATATTCTGCCATTTATTACTTTGCCACCCTAATAAACATATGCTTTGTACTATTTACCTTTTACATTAGTCAAAACAAAAAATCGAAGACTGCAGAATAATAGCTTTTTTTGTTTTGGCTCAGACAGACACGGTCTGGCGGCAATTCTAAACAATTTTTCTGCATCTTAAGTTTTTTTTTTTGTATTTTTCAACGTTAAAGTTCAGCCCAAAAGGTTGTTTTGTTTTTTGTCTTTTGTTATTTATTACATACTTTATGAAAGCAAAACAGTTGAGTTAAACATCTTTTATAAATAATATTGTATGAATTTTATATTTTTTGTTGTCTGGATTTGCATTTCTTTATCTCTAGACATTTGATATTTATTTGACTGTGGTCTGTCAAAACACAAAGTATGTATGTCCAATAGGGTGGTATTTTTAACTGAAGCTCTTGATTTTCCAACAAACTTTATATTTTTTCTCAATAAAATCCTAAATAATATATATAACATAAGATTAATTTTCATTTAAACTGTAACTGCTTAAACGCTAAACATTATGTGTTTCTTTTTAAATTGTTATAAAATATTATAAAAATACTTCCAATGAATTTATTATTTTAATATTTAAATTATGCAATATAAGTATTTGTTTATCTGACAAAGATACATTCATTATAATCTTATATGATACACAAATTTTTGTATTAGTAAAATTTATTTAATTACATAGTTTGTAAAGGTTGGTTGAAAAGTTCCTGCGCTCACCAAGAGATGGCACTGCTAGCTCCAAACTTTTTTTCTCAAGTTGGTATAACTGTCCTGAGAACACATGCAAAGTTGCAAGTCATTTTGTCAATTCCTTCTTTGTTTACAAGCCATTTGAAGTTGACGTGTCATTGATTTTTTTTAATATGGAAAAAATTGAATATCGTGCAGTCATTAGATTCTTAGTTTTGAAGGGTTTAAAAGCAAAGGAAATTTATGAACAATTGTTAGAAGTGTATAAGGAGTCCTCACCTTCAAAACGCACCGCTGAATTTTGGGCTGGTGAATTTAAACGTGGTCGTACCAGCCTTGA
The DNA here is from genome assembly GCA_949748255.1 of Eustalomyia histrio. Taxonomy (NCBI): domain Eukaryota; kingdom Metazoa; phylum Arthropoda; class Insecta; order Diptera; family Anthomyiidae; genus Eustalomyia; species Eustalomyia histrio. The sequence continues at coordinate 44,002,341 of OX456527.1, forward strand.
AGACGATCCACGCGAAGGACGACCCAAAACTGCAACCACAGCAGAAATCATTGAGCAGGTACATAATATGGTTAGTGAAGATCCAACTTTGATTAAGCGTGAAATTTCCAATGCCATAGGCATCTCAGACGAACGAGTACTCCATATTTTACATGAAGAATTACTTATGAAAAAACTGTTCGGAAAGTTAGTGCCGAACCCACTAACAATTCAACAAAAACTGGATCGAAAACAAATTTCTCAGCGTAATTTGGAGCGTTTTAAGTCGAATAAAACCGACTTCTTGTGTCGTTTTATAACTATGGATGAGACTTGGATCTACCACCATGATCCTAAATTGAAACAAGAACGTTTACAGTGGACTGAAGCTGGTTGTTCAGCTCCAAAGCAGGTGAAGTCACAACGATCAGCAAAGAAGGTTATGGCATCAAATTTTGGGAGGCAAAAGGAATTTCGTTGATTGATTATCTTCAGAAAGGTAAAACAATCAACTCTGAATATTATTGCATCCTTTTGGATCAGCTGCATGAAAAAATTCGTGAGAAAAGACCTGGTTTAAAGAAGAAGAAAATCATTTTTCATCAAGACAATGCACCTGCTCACAAAAGTGTTTTGACGATGGCTAAATTCAAAGAATTAAAGTACGAATTGCGTGAACATCCACCGTATTCACCAGATTTGGCTCCCAGTGACTACTATCTCTTCAGAAATCTCAAACAATTCCTTCGTGGAAAGCATTTTTCGTCGAATGAAGAGGCCATAGCAGCCGTAGACGGTTATTTTGCAGAGCTTCCGGAAAACTATTATAAGGATGGGATAAAATTATTGAAAGATCATTGGAACAAGTGTATTGAGCTTCTAGGAGATTATATTGAATAAAAAAATATATTTCGTAACAAAAACAGTATTCTTTCATTTCGAGCGCAGGAACTTTTCAACCTGTACATTAGAGTGGTCCAAAAAAACATAAAATAACGCCTTATATGAACAAATTTCACAAATCTGATATTAGTTTCTAAAAGATTAAATTTTTTGCGGTTTTTAAAAATTCAACAAAATTAGATTTTTTTTGTGTTATTTTCCTAACTACCCAGGTGAAAATGACCATATGTGCACTCAGAATATTATGTAGTTAACTGTTGGTAGTTTAATAAAAAAGTTTTCCGTTCCATTTAAAAATAAAGGAGCATACATTTATTTTTTAAAGAAATATCTATATTAACTTTTTTGGACATTTATTCGAAATAATTTACTGTCATTTACCGTTTTTTTCAGTTTCATTTATTTTTTTCATTTGTTTGATATTAAATAAAAATTTACCCACGAAACGGAAACTTGTGGTTTATTTGTGTCCGTAACAGTTATTACAAATTCAAATTTTGTTTGCAGTCTGTTTCAAAAAAAAAAATATCCCATAAATTTCAATTTGTTTTTTTATTTAAATTGGTTGTATATATACAAAATTTTTCAATACAAATTACAAGAACTTCATAAACACACATAAATACACAAAAATATTCACACAAAAAGTCTCTATAGCTTCATATGCATACATACATTTTGTATTGTACGAGTATATTAAAAAAACAAAAAATACAAAAACGGAAATAATTTGAAATAAATGAAAAAAACATTTATTTTTTTAAGGATTGGTAGGTAAAATTTTGACATTTATTTTAACTGATTATATCATTTGATCTTAAGGATGTGTCAGTTGATTAATCAACATTTAAAAATAAATAAAAAATGGTATTTAATTTAAATGAAAATTAAGTAGACCGGTTTTGAAATGAAATGTCATTTCTTTTTACTGATATTTTCAGTTATTTTAACTTACAAACTTTTTTTGTCTCTTGTTATTTGTCATATACGGTATCATGTGTGAGCATATATGCACATATTTGTCATGTATGTAAGCATACATGGGCAAAAACATGCAAAGGAAAAGTTCATATATGATAATATATGATACCATATATGGCAATATATGATAATATATTGCATATATTGGTCCATATATTGATTCGTATATACCATATATTTTCATATATGAATGCATATATTATTCCATATATGTTTTCTTTTTAGCAGATATGGCCATATATGAAGGATTTTTTTTTTCAGTTTAAACTCTTGTTATACACAACAATCAACTTTGTACTGTTGTACTTTGTACAACACCATTACTTTTATTTTTTTTTAATTTTCCATGGAATATGGTCCAAAAGAGGATGGGTACAATAGAGTACCTTCAATATTAATAGAGACCTAAGCCAAAAAATTGGCCAGCTTATACGGCTCCAAAAACGTCAAGTTAGCTAAATAAAACTGTTTTTTTGTTAATTGATATTAATACTTTTTAAAAGTTTTCTTTATTAAAGCTTATTAAAATCAAATTGTTAAAAAAAAATGCTTTCTCCTATAAGGAGAAATTCCGAATGACATATGTTATAATCCGGGTAACCGCAAATATGCAATATCATGTTTTTTCCTGTGCGTCGTATGGACCGATGGATAAACTATTTATCCGATTCAGAACAATTTAAGAATTCTGCCATCGATTTGTAAGAGCGTATTTTAGCATATTTTATCCCTAAGAGCATATTTTTGCATATTTCAGCATTAAGAGCATATTTTGAGGTAAGAGCATATTTTTAGGACATATTTCTACATTTTTAGAGCATATTTGTTTCTTTTAGAGCATATTTGACTTCTTTTTTGCATACTTTTTTTATTGTAACATACGATAAACTAATATTTGTTAGCGCTCCCCCTCAAACATTTACAAAAAAAGATTTAAAAAAATAAAACCCGAAAATCAGACACGAAAGACTCCGGAAGAGACATCTATCCAAATAAAAAAAAATTACTAAATGTAGAACTGATTGAAATTATGGAAAAATACCTTTTAAAAACTTAAGTTTCTTTTAATTTGCATTTCTTTATTTTAAGTTGTTATGTTTATCTTGATTTTTAAATACGCAAATGAATTTTTTTGATTTTTTTTTTTTAATATTTTTTTGTTTAAAAAAATATATAATTTTTTTTTAATTTTAATAACATATTCGTAATGTACACCCAAATATATATTTGATGAGTCGCGATTGTAATAATTATATTTAATTTTTCTCAATTTTTAATTAATTTAAAATAATAAAACAAGTACAAGTTTTAACTTAAATGGCGATCTGCTACCTCTAAATACAATTTTTATATTTTCTCTTCGGCAGACCATATTTTTTTTCCATAATATCATTATTTGTAGAATTGTGGAGCTCATGAATTCAAAATTTTTTGGACCCCCTTAATGTATATATATTTAATGTTTTTGGTTTTTTATAGATTTTTTTTAATTGCATACTCAGCAAATAATGAATACCTCAAGGTTATTGTTGTTAACATGCTAATTATTCTTAAAATACCATTTAAACACAAGGTTAAATATGTTCTATCATTAAGCAAGTGTTTAGTTTATTATCATTATTTTTATAATACACACAGTTCAAATTTGAAAATCTACAATGACACAAGGGTTCACAAGTGTCGAACATATTTGCAAAATGACACAAGACAAAAAAAGTTTGTTATGCCTTCCACATATGTGTTGAGGATAAAGATCAGTTTATGATTCAGTTTTAGGTCAAAAGTTATATGTATTCTTATGATTCTTATGATCACGTCGCGAAGACATTATGTTTCTCTTTGTTACTTAATTTGATATTCACAAGAGGTAAATCTTATTCACCTCAATTTTTTCCTAATGTTTAATTTATATTTAAAACAAAAAAAAAATTAATGCCTTTACTTGTTGTTGATGAAATTACCTAACCCTTCGGTAATTTCATCAACAGCTTAATTTATTTTGGAAATAAAGTGCGGCAAAATGAGGTTACGTTAGGTAGAAATCTTTTTCAATAGGTTTTTTTCTTCAAATCTACTTTCAAACTAATGTATTCTATTTATTGTTTAAAGTAAACATCTGATGCTTCATTTTACGATACTTTCTGACCGGATTTTTATTTTTTACCTTATTAAAATGTCTGTTTGTTTAATTGGTGTTTACGACGTAAAGGCTGAAATAGAGGTGGTAATTTTTTCCTAAATTGTTTGATATTCCCTTGAGCAGTTTGGTATGGAACGTTAAAAGAATCGGTCTGGAGGTTAAGAAGTTATGTCTACTAATTTGAAGACACTTCTTAATAGAATATAAATTTTTATATACAACTTTTGACCTGTTTGACTGATATATGTACTGAACTAATTTTCAACTATTAGGAAAGATTAAATCAATATGTAAATAATGATTTTGGTTATAATAAATAACTCGGTGTTACCAAATTAAAAAAATTAAATATACTTTTAAAATGTCCAAGTGTAAGTTGTAGGCCTGGCTCAGTTTAACAGCTTTCAATATTCAGAATTTTGAATACACCCTCAAAATTTTAAAAATGTTTTTTAAACAATTTATGGTCTAAAAAATTTTTAACGAAGTCTATTTTAAATCGATTTTAAATTTTTGGATGGGTTTAGAAAATTTTAAGCTTTTCAAATGTACTCAGCAAAATAAGAGCTGAGGAAGAAGTAGTTAAACACTACATCTACTGAACCAGAAGTTGTGAAAATTTCGGTGAATCATTAATGATTTTCACATTGGCGTGTCATTGGGAGGAAGTAGTTTGTTTCGGTGCTATGAAAAATCGATGAGCAGATGAACTTTTTCATTAGTTTATGAAAGTTGTTAAATATAGGGACTACAAAATAAATATAGGGAGTGGCTTTTTTTAAGTTAAATATGTGATTTTGAACACGCCAGGAATTATTATTCCGGCCAGGGCAAAGTAGACATCACTGTTATGCAACATATGTTTTCAATAAGGCATTAAATTACTGCCGGAATTAACCATTTATGGACCAACTAAATGATTGTTTTTTTTACTAGTAGGGGTTAATATCAACATTTTGGAAGTTGTTTAAAATAACTTCTTACAAATCGAAAAATTTGCACTATTAACTTCTTTGGATGTTCTGAAAAAGAGATTCGTAAAGAATAACATCCATTTTATTTTGCTGGGTATGTATATGATTTATATACATTTACCAAACCCATGTTAAAATATTATCCAAAATATTTCAAATTTTCCATTTTTTTTAACTTTGAAACCTTTTTTCCAATTCTTAATTTGGAAACCTGAGTATTCTTGTTTAAAAGTAAGTTTATTAGTGAGTAAAAGAAGTCCTTGTTCGTTAGAATTGCTTAAAAATTGTTACTTTTTTTTTAAAAAAATATTAATTGGTCCCAGTATGGGCGAGTAAAAAGTAATTCTAATAGTTTACTTTTATTTCGTAATGACACAAATTAATGGCAGGAATTAGATATCATATTGTAAGTATCAATTGCACACGTTTGCGCTCCATTCCATTTCGTTCCGTTTGTCCAATTTTTCAATTTCACTCGTTCCCCGTTCCATTCCATTTCGCTTTCCTTGTGTAGTGTTTCAATTTCTCTTACACCCATATTGGCATTATCATGCCAGTAGCTAAAAAGGTTTTCTAAAAATGCCGTCATATCAGTGTGTTAACCATACACTGGGGAACACAAAAATTTAAATTTAAGATTTTTACCTTTTTAATAGGGAGACTTTTTCTTTTCACTCTTCCCCGTAGAAATATTCAAAAATCCCCACTTGTCAGTGATTAGCCCATCCTCCAAGAAATAAGAATATAAAATTTCAAGTTTCTAGCCAAACGGGGTTTGCTAGACCATCAAGGAGATGGCCCAAAAAGGGGAATCACTTTTTGGCCCTCCCCGGAAGTTAAGAAGGAATTTGTTGAAATTCCTGTGAGGAGGGGCAAAATGGTGAATAAATGGGGAAAATATCCCATATCTAGTGTACATGTATTTATATTTAAGGTTGCTAGCCAAAAGGCAGGGCGTCATTGCGTTATTGGCAGGACGTCAAGAGGGCAAATTTTTAAATTTTTTGTCCATCTAGTACAAAATTTCAACTTCCTAACTGCTTTAAATTTATTTTTTGGGCAGCAAACCTAAATCCTGGCTTTCAATAAATTTCAAAAAACAATAATAATCGATTTTTTCTCAGTCAATGATATATGTATAAAAATATATTTGTTAAACAAAAATTAAAATACGATCATATGTATATGTATATTCATATATGAACTCATCGATTTTTTAGATTTTTCTAAGTTAAATATATATTTGAAAATATTTGCGTACGAATCCATATATAATTATCATATTTGCATTGCAGTAATAAAATGAATGGCAGATATTTTAATATAAGATATCGCATGTATGATATTATATATACTCATACATGGAAACAGATATGCTCATACATGAAATCATTTATGTTACATTATCATTTTTATTTGGAAAAAAGAAATACACAAAGGAAAAACATATTTTTTCCATTGTTCTCATTACGTGAAAACGTTTTAAAAATTCAATTAATGTTTTAAGAATTCAATGAAATCGTTCAATGAAAAAAATATATTAAATAAATGAACAAATTAGAGGCTTCGATCAGAACCGGTTTACGGTCTACCCAGTCTTCATGGTCTAGACCAGTCGACCGGATAGACCGGTTAACCGATCTATAGAATTTAATAAAAATCGGTCTTTTTATACCGTTGCTCGCAATGGGCTAAAATTTTGTACAAACAATATAGACATAATTTGGACTGCTAAATTTGAAAAGTTCTGCGGTATTTTTCGATCCCATGTACTTCGTTTTTATGACTTGGCTTACAATGCACTAAAACTATACAAAAATAATTTAGAAGTAATTCTGACTGAAACAAAGGTATTTAGGTATTGGCTCTTGAATTAAAAAATGTCTTTTATTTTTCATATATTTGTATGGAAACAACAGGGTCTGTTTCGGTCCCAAGTCCGCAGAAAAAATCTAGCTGTAATTCTGACTTGGAGCTGTAAACATTTTTGAAATTGTGGAACAAAAAATATTCCGATACGGGGTCTTAAATTTAGAAAATCGTACATTTATAAGAAAATGCTAATATCTTTTTGCAACAATAATCAAATTTATATAAATTGTAGCAAAAATGACATCGGGTCTATTAAACAAGTTTTGGATACTAAAGTACAACATCCACAAAATACTAAATACATCCAAGAAAAATTTAGTAATAACAGCTCATTGCTTCTTGCATTACCCCTGCCAACTGCATTACTTCTTAAGTGAAAATAATGAGTTACTAATAATGTGTTATTCAGCCATTGATATGACACGTCAGCTCCTTCCATACTTATGAATGAGTTACTAATAATGTGTTTTAACCAGGGACTGAAACCCTGAAAAAAATGGGTTCAGGTTTGGGTTCGGGTTAATCGAAATAAAAAATTCGGGTTCGTGTTCGGTTAAATTCAGGGTTCGGTTCAGGGTTCGGGTTCAAAAAGTAGAAATGTTTTATCAAAAGGAAATTTGTGTATTTTTCAAAGATATTTTCATTTAATTTAATAATTAATATATTTTTTAAGTTTTCTTCCGGGGGTCGTGGGTTCGATTCCCACCAGAGGCTCTGGTCTGTTTTCGCTACAACGAGCCAAAAGCCTTTGTTGCTAGTGCTCCGTTAGGGTATTAAGATATAAAATTGTTCCTTGTGCCAACAAAATGAATTTCAAGGCTGAAAAGGCCCTTTAATTTGAAGAATTTGATTAGAAAATTGTGCCTTCTGAAGAACAAGATATTGATTCTTTATAAAAATCTCTTCTTCTCTTTCAATTTGTAAATTTTTGAAAATTTATTTGTTTCTAAAATATGTTTTTTTTAGCATTTTCAATATCTTCGGGACTTTGCATTAACTTAAATCGGTTATCTATATATAATGCCGCAATCAAAAGTGGATTATAAATACAATGGTTTTCTCTTTTTATAATATTTAAATATAATTCTTGTGAAAATGTTTTTGTTTTGTCATCTTTTCTTAGCTCTAATTTAAAAATAAGACAGATTCTATAAAAAACGCCTAAAGTCATATATTCTACTTGTATTTTTAGTGTTCAAAAACTTCTACGAATTCTTCACAAATATTCCAAATATTATCATTCATAACATCCAGTAATTCCGAACAAAAACTTCTGTATACCAATAAAGCTTGAACCATTAACAATCTAGTACGGCTTTTTCAAGTTTAGCTTTTTAGTTCAACAAAAAATTTTTGGTGTTCGCAATTTTTTGCAAATAGCTTTACATTGATCAAGTATTTGGAATTGATATAGTGTCGAGCACTGCAAACTGGAATGCAAGAAATGTAATATTTTTTTATGATTTTTCTATCAAACATTTCTTACGCCATGAACAGCAAGAATGTTTTTTTTATATTTTTGAACCCGAACCTAGTTTAATTTTTCGGTTCAGCGGGTTCGGGTTCAAAGTTTTTATAAACAGCAAACCTGAACCCGTTCGGGTTCGATTTCACCTGAACCCGTTTGGGTTCGGGTTCGGTATCAGTCCCTGGTTTAATACATATTTTTGAAAGTTCAAATCTAAATTAAAAATTTTTTTTTTATATAAATTTTTTTCTCAAATTGTTATCAAAAAACAATTCAAATTAAAATCAAATAAAAAATGAATAGTAAAAAATTTGAAACATAATAAAAAATTGTTTTTTGATTTTAACTATTTCTGTTTTTTTTTATTAATTTTGTTTTGAAAATGGGTTTTTTCCAATACCATTTTGAATTGGAATTTTGAATGAATTAATATGAAAGTTAATTTTTTTTCTGCGAATTTGATAAAATATATGTACATATGTTGTATTTAGGTTTTTTTTTTTCATAATAAATATAAAATAAATTTAAAAAAAATATTTAATATATTATTTCATTATACACCATTTCCAAATAAATATCAGAAATTAATGATTTTTTGCAGAAATTATCACTTTAGTTTTAGAATTTATAACAATTTAAGAATTTTTCAATTTAATTTTAGATTTATCAGTTCAGAAATTATTAATTTTATTTAAGATGCTATCAATTTAATTTCACATATATTAATTTAATTTCAAGTATTTTTATATTAATTTCTTACGTATTATTAAGCACTTTATCAGCAACCAGTTATTAACAACCTTTAAACCACCAGTTTTTATTACATGAATAGCAACCAGTTATTTTTGCGTTACCTATAAGTAGTTATTTTAACCTTACCATTAACTAGTTGTTTTACTCCCTACTCGTAAGGTTGTAGTTTTCTGGCTACCTCCAATGACATTCATACGTTAAAATAATGAGCTTATCAGGCAAACTTCAACCAGTTACTAAACCCATTATTTGGCAAGGTCTTTTTTTTTTTGCTTTTTAGATTTAAATTCATTACGTTTTGTGAAATTATAGAACCAAAACATGTTCAAACGGCACTATTATTTATGGGCTGTAACAGTGAAATTTTTGTGTAATTAATTTTTCAAATTTAGCAAGTTCTTGTGAAGTAAGGTTCCCTTCAATTTAAAATGTTTTATGTTTTTCAACAAAACTGTAAATTTGTTAATTACTGGCAGGTTTATAATGAATAAAAAATTGCTGTCGGCGAAATTATTTGGCATTTATTATTAAAAGCATTTCATTAAAATTATTTTTTTTTATAAAAAAATGGCTGTTAATAAGAATAAAACTAAAATAAAAATAAAAATTCATAACAGAAATATTATAATTTCAATAATTATAATATACAATACATGTTTAAATTCTTAAATTTGCATAATACTTGATAAACAGTTAAATGCTCTTCATGCATGTCTAGCTTCTATTTTATTTATTACTTTTTTTTTTGTTTATTTGAGTTGTTTTTGCCGCTTTTTCTACATGTTGTTTTATTATTTCAACTCAACACTTATCGGGTTGTATTTTATGAATAAATGAAAAAAAAAACGTTTAAATTAACACTTTAATGTACAAAATTAATAAAACTGGATTTTTAGGTTTTGGAAAACTTTCTTAAAAATCAATTCAAAAAAAAAAAGAAAAAAAAAAACTAAAAGATTGCTAAAAATTTCACTTTAAAAGGTTTAAAAATGTAGAAAAAAAAAGTAAAAGTTTTGCCAAAATCTTCACTACCTTATATTTATACTTATATAACATTAATGCTAGAACAAAACATTCGCAGTATTTTTTTATTAATTCAAAGTGCTTTGCATTTACAATAAATCTTTGAAGTGCGTTTATCTAGTATTAGATATTTTTTGAAAACTTAAAGAGACTTTTTTCAAGATATAAAAAAATATTTTAAATTGCGAAAAAATAATTTTTAAGCGTTCGCCAAAAAAATTCTCGGCTCATTAAGGGGTTAAACGAAGAGTAATTCCTATAAAGCCAGAAACAAGGTTACGTTATTTCATATATATATAATTATATTTGTTATATTTCGTTGAGTGTATTAAAAATATGACATCATAATTCATAATAAATGATGAAAATTGTGTATAAATAATAAAAATAATTCTTAAAAAAATATTACCTTTTGCATAAGTTAATCCATTGAAAAATGTTAAACCAATTAGGGAAATTGTTGAAAATAAACGCCAAAAATTTAAGGTAAACATGTTAAAACTAAAAGAAAATTTAAATGAGAATTGAAATAAACACAATTTTTTGTTTTATTCAATAATATTTTTTATAATATTTATCTTTTTTTATATTTTGTAAACTAAGATTAACCGTTTTTTAACCTTCTTGAAGCCGGAAATTTATAGGTAATAAAATTTTAAATTGAATATATTATATTTTTTTTTTATTAATTTTATAAGCTTTTATTAAAATTATATTTTAGCATTTTTTGTTTTAAAATTCAAATATTTATGTAGTATATTGTTAACTTTTCTTTATTTATTTTCTTTTTTCAAATCAATTTTAATTCTTACAAAAAATATATATATTTTTTTTGCTACCAATAACGTACATTTTTTTTGTTGTATTTCACTTCTCTGTTTTATATGTTTCTTTCTGAACTCAAAATAACCGTAACGCGTTAGTGTTGTTTTTTCTCTTGCAGCCGTTATATCCAAACAACACGTCTTTATGCCTTGCCAGTTATAAGCCAACTAAATATTAACGTATTTGAAAACAAGGTAACTTGACTTGATTGTACGTTTTAATTCAACTCAGAGTTTGAAACTAGTTTTAATTGCACAGCTGATGATTCACATTTGAGTTGTAGGTTTTTTTTTTGTATGGATTTTGTTGCTGTTTTACCGCTTTTTAATGGCTTAAAAGTTTAAACCGTGGTGAATTTCTTATATATTATAAAGTGAGAGCTGTGTTAAAAGAAATATTGCAATATTGCTGTTTAAAAGAGAGTTATGTATTGTTGCCAGTTGTAAATTTTTAATTTCTTTGTCGGTAATTTATTGTAAATAATAAAAATATCTTATGAATATAAAATATGAAATTATTCATGTTTGTGTCTTAAGTCTTTTGTTTTGTATGCAATAAAAGTGAGACTATTTAATAGGGGCTTAGTTAGTTCATACAATTCTTCTTAAAATACAAATAAAAGAAGTTAAAACACTTTTGGCATCTATAAAAAATTTGGATATATGCTAGAGGTGACAAAATTAATGGACTGTGTTTTTTTTACGGGGTTAAAAATGTATTTTAAATTTAAATAATTGAAAATGGAATATAAGCCGCTTGGAAGTTATTTCTTTTAAGCTTGTTAATTACACTGTGCTAGTCGAAAATTTTAACAATATGAAAACTTTAAGTGTTTTTTATAAAGGTCTGTTGGAAATCGATTTCCTGCTGAAAAAATAATTTTCGAATATTTTGTAATTTACTGTTTGTAGTTTAATAAAAAAGTTTTCAGTTCAGTTGAAACTAAAGGAGTTTATATTTATTTTGCAAAGAAATATGTATTTTAACTTTTTTCATACATTTGTTCAAAATGATTTACTGACATTTACCGATTTTTTTTTTCAATTTCATTTATTTTTTTCTATTTGCTTGAAATTAAGTAAAAATTCACCCAAAATCACAAATTTGTGGTTTATTTGTTTCCGTTACAGTTATTACAAATTTGATTTTGTTTACTGTCTATTTAAAAAAAAAAATAAAAATATATATTATTCAAAAAATTAAAAATTTTTTTTTATTTAAATTTATTTAAGAACAAAGTTAGTAGACGAATTTGTAAACAGTTTTCAATCCCACTTTACTATTTTTGTATTGATTTGTGGTAAAAAATTATTATTTAGCAAATATTTTTGCTATTTTTATTTTACAAATTACAGAATTTCTACAAATTTTTGTTGCTTATTTCAAAAATCATTTTACAAATTTTTCAAAACCGATTTGCTAAAATTAGCAAAAAAAATTTACTAATTTTAAAAAAGTATATATTGAAGGATATGGTATTTCTAATTAAAACTTACACCTACAAACTTAAATTGCCTTAAAATATTTGAAAGATTTAGAAAGGGATCGGAAGTGAAGATACCGACTCATGTATGAAAATAGGACATCCACTTAGAAGTTTTTTTACTACTAAAAATCAGCCAAAAAAATAAATTAAAATTTTACATTAAAAGTAAAAAAAACAATTTTTAAACTTTTGATTTATTTTTTTTTATTTTGTCTTAAACATTAAAAAAAAAAAAAAATTTTTTTTGATGCTCGATAAAAAAATAAATTTTAAATTTTGTACTAATATTAATAATAAAGGGTCCGCCAAATAACTTTGTTTTTTGAAAATGCTATAAAAAAACTACTGAATATTTTCTCAGATTTCGTTTTTTATTCGAAAGTACAATCCTTCCGGTTAATAATGAAAAATAATTTCATTCAAATGGCTGCCTCGGCTGGCGGTTACAGTCAGTCAATGGCGATCGATATCGGGCCATGTTGAACGAATTTTTGTTCACAAAAATTGAAGAGGAGGATATTGGCAACAATTTGGTTTCCACAGGACGGCGCTACGTGCAGCACAGCCGAAGCTACACTGGATGTTTTGCGCCCTGTTTTTGAAGATCGCATTATCAGTCGCAGAGCTGATGTCGTTTGGCCACCTCGGAGCTGCGATTTGACACCGTTGGACTATAATTTGTGGGGTACCGTCTAAGATAAGTGTTACGCCGACAAGCTAGAGACAATTGACGCTTTAAAGGACAATATTGGTGAAGCCATTGGTGAAATACAGCTGCACACAATCGATAATGTGCTTAAAAATTAGACCGATCGTGTAGGCTACTACATCGCCAACCGAGGCAGCCATTTGAATGAAATTTTTCCATTATTAATTGGAAGCATTGTACTTTGAAATAAAAAAAGAAATTTGAGAAAATACTTAGTAGTTTTTTTTTATAGCATTTTAAAAAAAAAGTTATTTGGCGGGCCTTATATAAAGTAATTTTTTTTTGCTGATTTTAGCAAAAAGATTTTAAATTCCACTTTACAAAAAGTTTACTAAAATTTAGTAGCGGCAACTAATTTTTTCTACAAATTTAATTGTACTACACGTCAGCAGACATTTTGTTGCTAAGATTAACAAAAAATCCCGCTGGGCTCAAATTAGCATAATTTCCCGTAATAACAGCAAAATTTTTAGTTGTCATTACACACTTTTTTCTGGATTGTTTCAATTCAATTCAGATTATTTCAATTTAAATTGCAAAAACTTCATAAACACACACACATATGGTCATTTGTACAAAATGTGTCTTTAGACTGTTTGAATATACATTCTGTAGATCAAGAACTAAACAAAAATATAAAAAACTAAAACAATTTTAATTTTTTACGGAATTGGTAGGTAAAGAACTAACATTTTATTTTAGCTGATTCATCATTTGTTTTTTTTACTGATTTGTCAGTTATTTAAACAACATTTAAAAATAAATAACAAAAACCATTCGATTTAAAAGAAAAGTAAGTGGGATTTTAAATGAAATATCATGACTTTTTAATAGTATATTCTGTTATTTTAACTTACAAACTATTTTAAGGGATGTGGAAAATTTGTAAACTATATTTGTCATGTTTTTTATTCAACATAAATATAATAACATGTTCGCCTGTAAACATATATATTTATATCTAATGAAATGCATCCACCAGCAATCAAATACATGTTAAAAAAAATTTTTCAAATTCGCAAGCTCAACAATCATACAAATATGCCATTATGAAGAACAAGCAAAAAATGCTTAAATTTGGCCGAATCTTTGAATACCCTCCACCAATATCAAAAAAAAAAAAAAAATTTCTCTACTGTTTTTGATACAAATAATGAAAAAACTTTTGAAGTAAAATTATATAGATGGAAAAAATTGTTTGTAGTAAAAAACTTTTTTGGATGTGAACAAAATTTTAGTGGTTAAAAAAGTTTTTTTAAGGGTGAAAAATATTTGAGGTGAGTTCAAAATATTTACTTCTAAGCGACTAGAGAAAAAATATGAGAAAATATATTTAATATATTTATACCAGTCGCTACTATGAAATTGTACTAAAATACACAAATTTATATGGAAAATTTAAATGTACCTTCACATTTTCACTCATAGTAACTCTTTAACCTCTGGACCGATTTTGCTTATTTTCAATTACAAACTACACGGGAGGATGTCCATTAATCTAGGTAAAAATGAGCACCCCTGCTTGCATATTAGCGTCGTGATCGCCATTTTAACAGACCGACATATATTCCTAAATCGACTTAAAATTGTATAGGATCACGAATATATGTACACATACTTTATGGGGTGTTAGACCTTTATTTTGACATGTTAAAAACGGAATGACAATCTGATATTTACCCTCACCATATATGGTGGAGGGTATAAAAATATAGTCTGCCCAAAAAATCTCAAAATTTTTTTTATTTAGAGGTGGCACATCGCCATTTTAGCTTCATAATTGTACTTTTTTTTATTATTTTAAATTAATTAAAAAATTTGAAAAATTAAATGTAATTATAACAATTGCGACTCATCAAATCTAATATATTTTTAGGATTTTTGTTAAAAGTTTAATATTATTAGGATGAATGATAGCGAAAAAAGCGCCCCGGTAAGCTAGTTGTTAGCGTGCTAGCTTATCAGTGGGTTCGATTCCCACCAGGGGCTCTGGTCTGTTTTCGCTACAACGAGCCTTTGTTGATATTGCCCGGCTAGGGTATTAGGATGTAATTTGTAATTATATGATTAGACAAAAAAAAAAAAAAAATAAAAAAATAAAATAAAATAGCGAAAAACTTTTTTGTTCAAACGGAGTTCCCACTTGAGAGCGTCTTCTTCTAGGGGTAATACACAAAATCCGATACAAATTTTTAAATAAACTGGGCTCCCAGTTTAGCTTATTTCCTATTTTTAAGGCTTACTGTGAATTTGTTCATTAAGTGAGGGAGTAATAAGTTGCATACAAAAGATAATTCCTTAAATCTTCTCACTAGAATAATTATGTAATAAATACGAGTATGGCAACGTTTTTCTATGATGTTTTTTTTTAAATATTTATTAGTGTTTCCAATTCTTTTAAATGATTAATTGATTCCTCGATTAATTGCCTCTATTTCAGTTAATGTCGAAACAAATAATTCAAAACTCAAACAATTATTCGACACGAATAATCGATTAAAATAGGTCGACTAACCGGTTAAAATTTTAGTATGCATTTTTCTTTTAAAATTTTTTTTTTAAACGTCCTAATTTTCTTAACTTTGGCAAGAATATCGTAGAAAAAATCATCAACTAAAATACAATGAAATTATTTTCAAATCGACTAAATCAGAGTAAATGTTATAAAGGTTTTAAGAAATATGATAAATAATTTTTATTTTGGTTTCAATTCTTTAAAAAAAAATAAATTTGAAATAATATAAAATTATACTTTCACGTCCACAAAATTGAAATAGAGCTTTCAATCTCTACCCAGCAAAAATGAAGCTGCCAAAGAAGCAATGAAAGCATTACTACTATGGCAAAGGCATCACTGCTTTTCTAATGGTTTCATCGATGAATTTAACATTAGCGTGTCATAGGATGGAAGTATTCAAATGTAGCTACTAGCATTACTCATACTCTACTCTAAGGAAGCAATGACGATGCAATGATTAGATATTCTGATGCATGAGTGGAAAATGTTCATATACTTTGTAATATTTAAGCTTTGATGAAAATTTAATTCATACGAATGCAGAAAAATAAGTTTAAAAAAGCGAAATTTATGCATTGATATACAAATACTCTTTATTAAAACAAATAAATAATTCTTCATTAGTGAAAAAGCATTTTTGAAACATTTTTCAAAAATTTTAATGAATTTTTAGACAAATTTTAAAATATTTTTGGATAATTTAAAAACTGGTTGTACAATTTGGAAACATTTTTAAACAATTTTAAAATATTTTTGAACAATTGTAAATAATTTTTGCACAATTTTAAAACATTTTTGGGCAATTTGAAATAAGTTTTACACAATTTTAAAAGTTTTTTGATAAATTCTGATTTAAAATTGGAAATAGTGTAGTGTTAAATAATAAACATAATGCAAAAATGCACAGATTGCTTCGTTATAAATATTTAAGGCTGAAAAAATGCAAATGACAGGCCAGCTAGTTTCAATTAAAGGTTAAAAAAATCTGTTTTTCTTGATTTTTCAAAACTTTTATAAAAATTGCAAAACTGCATAAATTCTAACCCTCATAAAATTTTAAACTAAAATATAAAAAATTAGTTAATAAAAAATTAAAAAAGTTCATAGAACTATTTTTTCAATTTGAATAAATGCTTAATATTCAAAAAATATACGATATACTATAATTTATGCTTTAGAAGTAATAAAGAGTGATTTTTTAAAATATGCATCGGGTTTATATCCAGATCACTGCATTTGAAGTATGAACACATGAATTCTTTTGGAAGTGCCTTAGAATAACACCAAAAAATCATTAAAGAATGTCAACTGAATTTAAAGAGCAATGAAAGAAGTTATAGTCACAGAATTACTACCATTTTTTGCTGGGTATATACATGTATTTCGAGCTGATAAAAGATCTCATCAGAACGCGAAGTTTTAGAAAAGCTAGAGCCTAGAGGCAGAGCTTTAACAAAAAACCTATTAAAATATATATTTTTCTCCTTAGCAATGAAACACGTAACTAGGTGCATTTCTAAAAAGCACTATGACGTTACTTATGTTATACAATAATAATATAAAATTTCTTTAAATTAAAAAAAATTATTTTTTCTATGAAAAAATTTATTTTTTCTATGAAATAACCTGGAATTTCGTTTCTAATTTGATTTATCGACAAATTTTGATGAAGTAGAATTAAGTTGTTTTAGCAAAAATATTTAAGAATTCGTTTATTTAAATCCTTAATTGCACAAACACAGAAAAATTGTTGTGGACTTGTCAGGAATATGCGTGATTTTTATTTCTTTTCTAATAGGTAATAGTCAGGCAACAGTGGAAGTACTATCAAAGTTTGTTTGTGAATTTCGCAAAAACTATTCACAGCATATTGTTAAGAATTTGTTATTGAATATTTTTGATCGACTATCTACACTGCGTTTTTTAGGGTTTATTTCCACTTATCATGTCTGATATATTCTTTTTAAAGAGTGGTCTGATTCCTCGGAAAAACCCAACATTATAAGCTATGATTCTTTAAAAAATCTTAGGATGCTTTGAATTGTCCTTTAGAAGCCAAGGCAATACACCTAACTTGATATTTCAGCACAAGCTAGCTCTTTGTGTTCTAAAGATAAAAGAAATAAATTTATTTTCTATTAAACGATTAATCGCCAATTTTGCCGATTAATCGACCTGAATAGCCCCGATCAATAAATTTTCTTAATTTTTCGAATAATGACCTAACCGATTTACCGACAGGGTCGAATAATTGGAAACACTAATATTTATATAAAGTCAATGAATATTTTCTAAATCATAATTTTATGACATTTTTTATGAACTACAAAACAAAAAAATTTTCTCATTAAAACCTGCATAAGATACACCTTTTAAAATATACCTAAATGCATAACATGCAACTTATGTATAATGCTTTGTCATTTTAAAGCCAACATTTATTTTGAACCAATTACATGTGAAAGCAGAGGTGGACTACAAGACACGGATTTAATTTTGTACACTGAATGATTTTTTATGTATTTTAGTTTAAGAAAACTAAGCAAAATCAAACAAAACGTAAAATTTCTCCTGTTTTAAAATTTTTTGAAATTATTTATGACTAAGTTTCTGTTAAATTTACAAATTTTTTAGGTTTTTAAAGTTTTCCTAAAACTAAACAAATAGTTTCACTTCTCTGCTATTTTTATAAATACAAATACATATTTTTTTTTCTGTCGTTAAAATAAAATTATTAAATTATAACCGACACGCTTGGAGTATTTTAACACTGAAACTCAAGTGTATGTAGGATAAAACAAATAAAACATAAGTTTGCAATAAGAGACCAAAAGCAATGAATCTTTTAATGCTTTAAGTCATCAAATTCTTATCTTTTACAGAAAATTATAGTATTTTATATCATAAAATATGACGTTTTTCTTATAAAAGCTATAATCATAAAATAACATGATATAAGTACATGTTAGATAACAAGGAAGTGAGTACCTTTTTTAAAAAGAAAATTCATTCATCATATTCTTTGTTCAACTTGAGTGCAATGTGTTAGACTTTTAAAGGTTTTTGTTTTTTGTTTTGATATCATTAATAATAAAAAATAAAATTTTTTAATATACTTACCGCACTCGAAATATATTTTTATAAAATTTAGTGATTTTTAAAACGGTTTAGTTTAACAGTTTGTATTAAAAAAGTTTCTTAAACTTTATTTATAAAATCAATAAAACGTTTTAGAATTTTGGCCTGTGGCGTGGTACAAATTGGGGTTAAAAGGCCGAAAGTTTCCCCCTTAACGGCCTTCCGAAAACTTTGGATCTAACATAGGAATGAGAAATCTGGTGTGCAGGCTCCTTCTCCTGTGTAGATAACAGCTAAGATGTGATTTTTGGAAAATCCTACGGGGAGGGGCCGCAAAAGCTGGGAAGTGAAAATTGGTATATAGGTTACTCCTTCGGTGTAGACAACCACCCAGGTGGAAATGTTTAAATGCGCAAATGTGCAAACTCAAATGAGCAAATCTGAAAATGTTCAAATGTTCGAATTTTAACATTTTCAAAATTACAAATGTGGAAATTTGATTGTTAATGTAAATGTGTAAATGGTATAGTGTTAATATGTAAATAATTATTTATTTCCAATAAAACGTTTTATAACTATTTTTAGAATGACAGTTTAACATATACAGTAGAATCTCACAAATTTGAACCGTCCAAAAATTAGAACCGGACATTTTAATGTATTGGACGCTCTGAAATTAGAAACTGTGGTTCTAATTTCTGAAAGTTTTATTCTTGTCTTTATTTTAACTCCAAATTAAGATTTTTTATGAGTTTAAACTAAATAGGGGAAAACCGAATTAAACATATTAGACGATTTTAAATTAGAACATGTGGTTATATTTTTGCCCACGTAAGTGTCCAAAAGTAGAAAATCCTTTTCACCCGAACGTTAAATAAACTTGCTGATGTGGAATGTTTTTTCACAATTAAGGAGTGTGACCAACCTTTGCACAAAGGAGGGTGGGAACACCAAGTGGTTTATTAACCACAAAGCTTTGCCGTTTCGGTAAATGTTCATTGAAGTAAAATACAACGGGGAATCACCGAATTCTTCGTGGTGTGTATAATTCGGTCGTATGCATGTTTGTACACATTTGGATTGATGACTGGAGGTCAAAGTAAAAGTTGTTTATTCGGATGAAAGGTTTTAAAAAAAATTACAAATAAACGTAAAAACACCCAATCTTTGGATACTAAGGTTAACTTAATGTTAATAAATACAAATTATTTTGTGTTAAAGTAAATCTTGCAAAACTAGATTTATTATTGTTAATTTTCTGTGAAAAAAATATTCAGAAATTATAACTTTTCAGAAATTAGAACAACCTGAGGAACAAAGTGGTTCTAATAAATTTTTCGTTCTACTCTATTAGTTCGTATAGAATTTTTGAAAATTAACTTTAAAGACATTATTTTTGCAAAATTATATAACTTTAACAGGGATGCACTTGATTCTATTCCATCTTATTTTTCAAAATATCAATATCATATTTCATATGCAGTAATCATATAAAAAATTTTGTTAAAGATCGACTTTTCCTCTATCTTTACGTCCCTCAGCCATATATTTGATGTTAGTAAATATTTCACTGGGAATATTTTAAAAACTTTATGATTACTTTTATTAAAACTTCTAAAAGAGAGTCGCCTCAATTTGCTTCTAAAATGCTCATATATTTGAAAAGTTATTTAGTTCCCGTCAAGTATTAAGTGTTGATAAGAAAAATCTTGTAAACAAATTATTTGAAAATTTCTTTGTTTTACTTCTTAAACTGAATTTTAAAAAATTTGGAATTTTAAAGTATCGAAATATCTTTTTTCAGAGAATTTTATGAATACTTTTGTGTTATATCAACCTTAAAAAAATCTTTAAAACTTATTTTTTTTTATATTTTGTTTTAGTAATATGATATGTTAGTTAAAATGTTTGCTGGGAAAAAGGAAATCTTAATTGCAAAGGGGGAAAATAAATTTTGAATAAATGTTTCAATGATATAATTTTTTTGATATAATTTTTTTTTTATTTTTGTAAATGATACAAAAAAAAAATCAATCGAATGTGCTTGGAAAAGCTTTTTGAAAAAAAAAAGCAAAGAAAAAGAAAATTTTGAATCAATTGAAATTTGAATATTGAACAAAATTGTTCACTTTTTGTAATTGTCGGGTATAAAAAGCCAATAAAGAATATTTATGGAAATTTTAACGCGAATAAACCAAATACGTTTCACCACAAAATTATCAAAGAAATTTGAATAAAATATTTTAAGATGTGATGAAGAGCTAGATGTGATGAAGAGCTAAGAATATTTAAAAATTTCGCAATTAAAAGAAAAACTTCAACAATTTACCGTTAAATTGGTACCCAGCAAAATAAAATGGATGTTATTCTTTACGAAGTCATTTTAAACAACTTCCAAAATGATGATATTAAACCCTACTAGTAAAAAAAAAACAATTTTTTAGTTGCTCCATAAATGGTTAATTCCTGCAATCATTAAATACCTTATTAAAAACATATTTTGCATGCCAGTGACATTCACTTTGTCCTGGTCGGAATAATAATTCTTGGCGTGTTCAAAATCACATTTTTAACTTTCAAATAAAGCCACTTCCTATATATATTTTTTTAAGTCCCTATGTTTAATAACTTCCGACAACTAATGAAAAAGTTCCCCTGATCATCGATTTTTCATAGCACCGAAACAAACTACTTCTTTCCAATGACACGCTAATGTTAAAATCATTAATGATTCACCGAAATTTTCACAACTTCATGTTCAGTAGATGTCGTGTTTAACTACTTCTTCCTCAGCTCTTATTTTGCTGGGTAATGCTCAAAAATCAAAATCCCACAAATTTGTACAATGGAAGATAAATTTGATTGGCAACTTTGTGATTAGTCTTTATCATCGTCTATTGATATCACCGTAAAACAATTGGATGATCAACAAATCAGATCTACCTAATAAATTCAATAATTTTTTAACAGGCTTGTGGAAGAAATCAAAAGAACTTATTGGTACCGATATAATTAACTATAAAAAACGTTATAATAAGAATTTTGTTTTTTGGTAAAGCTATACCTAAAAAAATTAAAGAATAGTTTGTAAGTAAAATCTCTTGCAAATATGAAAATTTTATAAAAATCGTAACGCCGTTGCTGCGCCATCTTTTACAACGATCATATGGCCATATCATCATGGGAAGCTATGGTAAGTCATTAAATGTTTAGTAAATATAAAAATCCATACAGAGAATGATTTTGCTTCTTTTCATATTTGCATTGATTTTCCGGAGTATTAAAATTTTTTTTTAATTCATTTTTATTTTGCATGTGGAAATTATTCCAAAGCAATATTCTCTTTTTCTTTAATTGTTTTACTTAAATATTAATTTTTAAATTTTTAATTATTGTTAAAAAAATATTTTTAATGAATAATAAATAAAATTTTGTTTGTAACTTTTAGAGAAAAAAAAAAAGGTTGTGTAATTTTGTTTTGTTTTGAGTTGTGGAAAAATAGGTATAATAATGTTCAGATAATATATAGAGATATTGGAATTACATTCGGGGCTGTTCTCTAGTGTTTAGTCATGAGAATAGCCAATGGTGACACTAAGTGTCAAATGGGATGGGTATGGACCTATGGTATTGAAAACCTGATACCATCACATAATGTTCTTTTAGATATTGTTGTACATGTACTGTGCCGGCTGAACCCAACGTAGTCTATGGCTACGTGTCCAGGGCAGTTACAGATATGAGCATTTTCCGAAGAATGGGAAGAAATGCACCCAAATCTAAAAAATTATAACAGTTTTAATATAAAAACCTCCTTAGCGATTTTGTACTTCTACATTATTGACTACACTAATCTGTGTGTTTCATAAGTTTAGCAGTAATTTAAAAAAAAGTGCAAAAATTAAAACTAAAAAATTCTCTCAGCCGTAAAAATTTTAATTGTAGTTAGTTATATGAATCTTCATGTAGGTACTTTCAAGTAATGGTCAGTAAATGAGTTTCTTAAGAACTTTATTAGTACGGTAAATAAAGTAAACAAAAAAAAAAAAAAAAAAAAAACAAAAACATTAAACATTTACAAGTGAACAACATACTGTACGTATTAAATCCATTGTTAAATTAATTTGGATGGTTTCATATACACATATGTATATAACGGCATATCACGTGCTATTTTATAACAACTATCGTTAATCTTCAACGATATCAACAATTACAAAGTAACCAGCATAACTAAGCAGTTCGTATATCAAATTACCACTTAACTAAGAAATTAAGCAGAGATTATTTTTATTGTAATTTGAAAGTAAATTATATAGTTAAAATCTATTAAATTTTAATTAAAATTTGAAATATAATATTCTACACTTTGGTAATAATGGTTGTTAACCAAGTGGAGATTTAATCAATTTTTATAGATTATTTAACACTAGTTATATATAACTATACTTTTAAAATGATCTTCATTATTGTATTGTTATATTAATCCAAAGCACTGCAACAATACATAAGTAGACATAAATATAAGATCAATTATATAAGAATGGCCAGATTGAAAAAAAGCTGAAAATACTCTTTATAATGGACTTATGTTCAAAAATAAAACAGTTATGATTTGTGCTAAAAACCAAAATTATTAACAATTAAATGGTACGCTTGAAATACTCAAATCACTCGCTAGTGGTACTCAAATTGTTCATTTGTGATAATAGAAAATCAATTAAAGCAACGGTAAAGTAACAACTTAAAAATATGGTTACTATAATCGAATCATATCATTGGCAATGAGTTCTGTTAAAAGCATAAATCTGTTTTCTGTATGTGCACATTAAAGCCAGGAAGTTGACTTACTGTAAGCTCTCCTGCGGGAGGGATTCCTGCTGCTTGCTTTCAGACAAATTCCCTAGATTTCGTTATCCAATTCCACAGACGTCATCTAAAGTTGGATTATAGTCTCTAAATAAATGTTGAACTCCAACTTTTTTTAAACGCCAGACAACCACAAGGGTAGTGTTCAAAGTGTATTCAAGCTGAGTGCGTATGGACAACAACCATACATACAAAAGCTTGGTTTCAATAGTTAGGCATGCCAAGTATGTGACAAAGGAAAAACATGGTTGAGGAAATTATATTCAAAAAGCATTAAATTTTTTTAAGAAAACTTCTTTGATTCCATGGATTTTTTTTAAAAAAAAATACTTGGAAAGAAAATTTTAATCATAAGGACATTTTTCTAATAGAAAAATTCTTAAATTTTAAGGACATTCTTAAGATTATTTTTACATAGTCCTTAAAGTCTCAGAATTTTTCTTTTAGAAAAAATCCTTAGAATCTAAGAATATTTATACTAGAAAAAGTTCTTAGGAAAGTCGTCAGAATCTAAGAATTTTTTAACATATAATTTGTTTTTAAGAATGTATACATTTTTATCTAATAAACAGTTTGCAGAATCTAAGAATATTCTAAGTACTTTTTCCACAAGAAAGTCGTTATTTTACAAGAAATGAATTAATAAACCAATTTTTTTAAATTTATTATTGTTTATATTGAAAAGAATTCAAAAGTATAAAACCTTTATATAGAATTCCTTTTCACAATGAATTGATTAGTGTAAATTGTAATGTTAGATATAATGGGTGATCCATTTCGAGGTTCTCTACTTTTTTAAAGAAAAAAACTCAGAAAATTCAAATTTAATGGGGAATGTTTATTATCATTTGAAAGAACATTCTTTGCCATTTATTTTTTGAAGATTATGTCTATCAAATGATGGCCATTGCTACGTCGCAGATGGTCCATCCGTTGAGTCCACTCGATGACTCGTTCAAGCATTTTGACTGGTAACTGGCGAATAACACGCGTGATGCTTTCCTCTAAGGCATGAATCGAAGCGGGTTTGTCCACATAAACTTTAGACTTTACATATCCACACAGGAAAAAGTCTAACGGTGTGTTATTACACGATCTTGGTGGCCAATCGAACGGCCCAAAACGTGAAATTATGTGCTCACCGAAGTGTTCTCTCAATAAATCCATTGATTGATGCGATGTATGGAAAGTGGCGCCGTCTTGTTGAAACCAAATGTCGCCGAGATCACGAGCTTCAATTTCAGGCATCAAATAGTCAGTTATCATGGCACGATAATGGTCGCCATTGACCATTAAAGAAATATGGACCGATGATTCCACCGGCCCACAAACCACACCAAACCGAGGTTTTTTCTGGATGAAGTGGCAGTTCTTAAATCTCTTCAGGTTGCTCTTCGTCTCAAATGCGGCAATTTTGTTTGTTTACATACCCATTGGGCCAAAAATGGGCCTCATCGCTGAACAAAATTTGCATCGAAAACATTCCTCAGAGAACGTGAATTTTTGTAATAAAGTTGAACGATTTGTAAACGTTCTTCAGGCGTAAGTCTTTTCATTATGAAATGCCAAACAATACTAAACAAAAATAACATGACACGACTCACAAGTGATCTGTCAAAAAAAGGCTATTGAAAAAAGTTTCTCTTCTTGAATCACCCGTTAGTATTTTGGTACTTTTAAAGGAAATTGTAATAAATCCCCAAAATATATGATCAGATATATGATCTGTAAAGCGTAAAAAACAAAAATTGACACACGTAAGCAAAGACGATCGAAGGTTTTCGAAATAGAGAAACCTAAATTGATTCAAATTCGAGTAACTTGCTTAGTTTTTTGTTCGAAATCGAGGAACAGGCTATAAAACAACGCAGTATGACTATAAATATCAGTCATGTTTTATTTGATTTATAATTATTCATTGACTTTTATAAGCATTCAATATTTCCATAATTGTCATATTATTTTCATAGTCAAAGTTTTTGTTTCCACATTATGGTTACAGCTAATCATCTTATAAAATATTTATTTATTTTTATTAAACATATAATTACAAATTATATTTTAATACCCTAACCGAGCACTAGCAACGAAGGCCTTCAGCTCGTTGTAGCGAAAACAGACCAGAGCATCTGGTGGGAATCGAACCCACGACCCCCGCACTGATAAGCTAGCATGCTACCAACTATCCTACCGGGGCGCTCATATTATAAAATAGAAAGTGACAATCATGAAAGAATAAAATATTCACTATAATAATAATGGTAGCGACCATATTGATGGTTTGAATCTATTTAAGTAGCAAAAACTTGATTGTGACAACCATAGCCGAATGCTACAAGCATAATATAATAGCAGTGATCATGTGGCAGCCATGTTTTTTCTCTGCGTGTGAGGTACTTTTAAGATTGGCTCAATGGCTCGATGTTTTTAATTCTGTACATCTTGTAAAGTTTCAAAATCCTTAGTTTGCATGCAAACCTATAAGAATTTCGTTACCAGTAAACGCCATCGCATAAATTAGCCATTTAAAAGTCCGACAAAGATAGTAGTGTCGCTGAGAATACCGTTAAATAAATAAATGCTCCCGTGAGTACCGTAAAATCTTCCGCTGATAGCTCTGGGGCAAAAAGAAAGTTTAAGTGTTTGTAATTAAAAGTTCAGAATGGTTACCTCTGAACTAGTGTTGCTAATTTCTTTGACGTAGCACTCAGGGAACTTCTGTAAAAATACTAGCAATTACTCCATAATAAATATTGGCACATGTAAACTATAAGCTATTTACTTCGTTATACTGGTGGTAATTGACGTTCGGCTATTGATTTGTCGTCACTTCGTCAAAGTAATTCAAAGCAGTTGTCGTGCAGCACTTGCTGAATCAAGATCACGCTGCTCAGCTTTTTTAAAATACACTGAACATATGTTTGTTGATCAGTGGGAAAATTACTTACTCTAGATTGAAGTACTTTTTGCAGATTTTGCAGTTCATTAGTTAACAGTTGAAATAAATAAAGTAAATGTTATTTGTTTCTGCAGATAGTTACAATAAATTCGTAAAATCTAATGATTTTTCCTTTACCTTCTTTTTTCTTACTGTCAACAAATTAACTACAAAATCCGTTTAAATAAATGATACTTCGTTTTTTATTTACTACGAAATCTTGAAAAAATAAATGACTTTTCATTTATTTTGTTTATTAAAACTGCCCATTGACTATGAAGTATAATAAAAAAAATTTAAATAAATCATTGTAAATGAAAATATGAACTGTAACAGACAGATCGTATTTATATATAATTTATTCTTTAAATAAATGTAAAAACAGGGCTGAAAAACATATTTATTTGTATTTGAATAATTTTATCATTTAAAAACAAATGTACGGAGTGTATATTAAAAAGTTAAAATAAAAACACTAAAACCAAATCCTTCGCTTTCTACAAATTAACAGTTTTTTAGTGTAAAATAAGTGAACGTCAAATTAAACTTTTTTTTTTTTGCTACATCACACATTAGCATAAATATGATAGCATGTGTGTAGCCCTTTACAGCTTTAAACCCATTTATTCGCTTCAAAACTGTGTCTAAACAAATTTATATAAAATTTTCATTAATCAATCTTGTCACAGCAAAATATGTTGTTAAAGAGGTGTAAAAATTTTAAAAACAGAATTGTTACAACAGAATTTCTAAATTTAAATTTCACTCTTGTAAAATTTTATGCATTTTAATCATGTTTAACATCTTCAATGCGTTACCCAGGAATTTTCAACAAATTCTATTTACGTGCATTAGTAACGTTTTAAGAACAACTAAAAAACTAAATAGTATAAAATCCCAACGTTTGCCATACAAAATAGTTATAACTTAAGAACAAAGCTAACCTAAAAGCAAGCTTTATATTGTAACTAACTAAGCGTCAGGTAACACTCTGATCGTTTGGCTAAAATAATAAGTGTGTTTAGAATACAAAGTGTTTACATTGCTAACTCGATTTACGTACTCTTGTTATAGACATTTGATATTGATTGGTATACCCTACACTAAACTGTATTAAGTTTATGCTGATGTTTGCAACTATAGCGATCTTAGTATCATTTTCTGAAAAGGATAGTGTTTTACCACGCCCACATCATTGGCAGTATGAAAATGTTAAAACTGTCAAATAGTGACATATGTCTTCTAATATCATAGGGTTTATTTTCTATTGCCTTTGAACATTCGTTATATCTGTAAAATACGATTATAAATATATATCGATATTTCGATATTTTAGCGCTGTTTTAATTGTATTTCAAACCATTTTAAAATTAATCGGTAATCAGTAAAATAAAAAAAAAAAATAAATGAATATGAACAGGAATGAATTGCTTCGCTTACTATTAAACTCATCTAAGTCAAAAGCCATTATGTTTGAACCTTCAAATCGTTTTATTTTTGATCTTGATATATTTTTTTGGGTAATGAGCAGATTCAGTTCGTAAATCGTTTGAAATGCTTGGGAGTTGTGCTTGATAGCATATATTGATATTTTATCTTATAAAGTTTGCAGAATTTTCGCATCTAATATGAACTTACCACTGTCTATTAAGAAAAAATTGACGCATGGTCTTTTAATGTCACAAGTTTTTTACGGACTTGAAGTGGTATCTGGTACAAACGTGACTCATTTTAACGGAATTAACCGCATAGTGAACACTTGTACGTTCTGTTTATAATGTCCGACGCCGGGACCATATTTCTGAATACGTCAATCGTTTTTTGGGTTGCTCTTTTAAGGATTTTGTGAATTATCGTTTGCTTCTTTTGTTTCACGAAGTTATTAAGACTGGCAGACCGGTATCTTTGTGTAGGAAATTTACTTTTACACGATCGACAAAGGATCTTCAAATTTTCATTCCATGGATAAGGAATACAATGTTTGAAAGTTCTTTTGTAATTAAAGGGTGTCCCAAGAAGAACGCAATTTTTAAATCTGGCAACATTCGAAGTGTCATTGTTTGACATTTGAACAATTGTTATTGTTTGCTAGTAGAAGGTACGAGGTTAGTAAAAATGGAGCGCTACACGAATGAACAACGCATTCTCATTGTGAAATTGTTTTACCAAAATGGTGAAAGTTTTTCGGCTACAGTTCGCAAATTGCGATCAATTTGGGGTCACAATAATGCTCCAAAAGAGTCAACTGTAAAGAGATTAATGGATAAATTTGCCGAAACTGGGTCTGTTAGTGATGTAAAGACAACAACGCGCCATCGACCAGGTCGATCGACCGAAAATGTCGCAGCTGTACGTGATGATGTCGCTCAACCTCCATCCACCTCAATTCGACACCGAGCTCAGCAAATTGGTGTCTCCAAATCCACTTTGCAGCAAATTTTGACGAAAGATTTGCATCTTCATGCATACAAAGTTCAATTGACTCAGGAACTGAAGCCAGCTGACCATGGACAGCGAAGGGAGTTCGTTAATTGGGTATTGGAGAGACAACATGAAAATGCTGATTTTGCCGATAAAATCATCTTCAGTGACGAGGCCCATTTTCATCTTGATGGCTTCGTCAATAGGCAGAATTGTCGCATTTGGGGTGAGGAAAATCCTCGAGTGATTCACGAGAAGCAAATGCATCCTCAACGTGTCACTGTGTGGTGTGGTTTTTGGGCTGGAGGAATCATTGGACCTTTTTTTTATGAAAATGAGGCAGGTCAAGCGCAAACAGTCAATGGTGTTCGGTATCGTGAAATGATAACCAGTTTTTTCTTGCCTAGAATTGAAGAAATGAATGTGGAGGGCATGTGGTTCCAACAAGACGGCGCCACATGTCATACAGCCAGAGAAACAATTCAATTGCTGCATCAGTCATTTCCCGGTCGTGTTATTTCGCGTTTTGGAGATCAGAATTGGCCGCCTAGATCGTACGATTTAACACCATTAGATTTTTTTCTTTGGGGTTTTTTGAAGTCGATGGTTTACGCGAATAAGCCGACGACGACTCAAGCCTTAAAAGAGGAAATTGGACGCTGCATTAATGAAATACCGCAGCATTCATGCAAAACGGTCATTGAAAATTTCATTAAAAGATCGCGTGCATGCCAGCAAAGCCGCGGCGGCCATCTGCACGATATATTGTTCCATACATAACCTCATTCTTTCTATTTTACGATATAATAAAGTTTCACGATTTTTTTTTTTAAATATCTGTGTTTAGAATTGCTCGCTGTTTGAATCTATTGCCATATTATTTGCGTACTTTCTCGCATTCGAATAATGTTGTTCGTGTCAAAATTTTAGAGCTTGTTAACGGCTGATTATATTTTAGTTGTCACTTTATGATATTATCTTTGATCTTTTTAATTTTCTTTAAATACTAAATAAGTTTTTTAAATTTTTATTTTTTTACTGTGTAATACAGTATTTTTGGCCAAAATGGCTTTTTGAATAAATAATTAAATGTATTAATAAATAAATAAATAAATAAATAAATAAATAAATAAATAAATAAATAAATGTATAAATAAATAAATAAACATTCCTTCTTAAAATTTTCATATCGGTCGGCTAAAATTAGTCCATATATAGACGAACCTTCCACGGAAGGCTTCTATTAAAAATTGTATTTAACAGTTTTAAAATATAGAAAACCATATTTATCTTAACATTATTTGGGTTAGCAAATGTTATATAGATTCTGATTTTTCTCTATATTTTTCGTCACGGACATAACATCGGAGTTCCCAGTATTTGGACCGATTTTAGGAATATGAATGGAATAATACTTGGTGTCATATAGTCAGTATATGCAATTTAAATTTACTTACTTGTTTTTATACCCATCTAAAGAATGTAATACTTTAATCGATATACTCTTTGAAATGAATGTGGAAAGACTAAGTTAGGTTAGGTGGAAAAAGAGGAATCGGAAGTGAAGATATTCTTCTTAACGGACTCATGCAAAAAAAAAAGGGATATACACTCAAGATAGGATCACTCCATTGCTCAAACACTAGCCATTTTTATCTTAAATCAAAACAAGATTTTTTAAGAAAAGCTGTCAAACCAAGCAGGTTTTTGGTTGGATAGAAAGATAAGCCCTCTGTTTTTATAAAGCGAATTATATACAATACTTTCGGAGGAATTTTTCCCTTAGGGAAAATTTTCAAATCACATTTTTACTAGTCTAATAAATTCTTAGATCCAATTACTGTATGTCCAGTTAAAATTCAACCAAAAGTTACATTCAAGTTCTATATGCGAATGTACCAGTTAAAATCTCATTTAGTAGCTAAATGAACCTTGTGAAAATTAGGATAAGAGTTGGTCTTAATCGTTTTGTTTTAAAACATATTCTTTCCTGTGATTTGTTAAATTATTGAATTCAATCA
The DNA here is from genome assembly GCA_949748255.1 of Eustalomyia histrio. Lineage (NCBI taxonomy): Eukaryota > Metazoa > Arthropoda > Insecta > Diptera > Anthomyiidae > Eustalomyia > Eustalomyia histrio. The sequence continues at coordinate 44,033,299 of OX456527.1, forward strand.
CGAAAGACTCATTCGATTTAAATATTTGCATAGAGAGGTAAATAGGATAACAAGTCAGATTGTTGAACCCTTTGAGACATCATGCCCACTTCTATAGAGATAATCTTCCAAGGAGAAGCCTTGGTTCGCCAGGGAGCTTGTCAATCTCGGAAAGCAGGTTCGAAAACTATCCGACAGGCCAAGACTAAAGAAGTGATCAGTATACCGGAACGATTATTATTTGAAACTGGATTTATACAATAGGAGTGTACGTACGGCGAAACGTAGCTCTTGGAGGCATTTTGTGAACAGGTTGATAGCGTAAATGAAGTGTCAACGATTAAAAAGTGCTTGTCCAAGATCTATACTCAAATTGAAGCATATGAGTAGAGCAGTGTCAATGGAGCAGTCGATAATGATTTTAATGGAAAAGTACTTCTTACTGAATTGTAGCGGCATTGATGGACTTGTACGACGCGTCGGCGAATAGAGGGTCTCTAGAATTTTTTGATGTCATCGGTACACTTATCGACTGTGTAGGTCACATGCAGGAGAATCTTTGGATATACTGCGAGGTCAGTGGAATGACATTGTACATCTACTCTTTTGTGGGTTACCATCATTCATGGTATTGGAAAGATTTGAAGATTTCGTGCCCGTCTGCTACGCAGATGATATGGCAATAGTACTGAGACAAGAAGATACGAATTATATATGTAAGAGGGTTTCCAAGGCACTCAAGTTATGTTATGGCTGGGCAACATCTACGTATCTGAATATTAACTTGGATTGGACCAAAGTTTTCCTATTGAATAGAAAAATTTTCCGGGGTTAAAACATTGATATAAAGGATAGTGTAAATGCCTGGGAGTTGTTCTGGATAGGAAACTATATCGAGAGTAGAATTACTAAAGCATATGTGGGCAATGTGTAGAAGAACAGCGAGCTGTAAATGGAGCTTGAACCCAATAGTGATCTAATGGCTTTACACAAGTATCGTCAGAACGATGATGACATATGCCGCTGTTGTGTGGTGACCTTCGATCCTGAGAAAGTGTAATATGGGGAAACTCCAATTGGTTCAAGCGCTATATTGTATGGGAATTACTGGCGTGATTAGGTTGACATATACAAGCGCAAAGCAGACGATACTCTCGATTTAACTGATGAATGTTCGGGTTAAGTATGAGGCTGCACTTGCGACTTATAGACTGATGGCGCTCAGGTAGTGGCCGGCGTACCTAGTATCAAATAGTCCTTGAAAATCTACCAGGCTAACAAATTTTGGATATGAAATGTCAAAGGGTGGCGGAAAAACTTGTATTGGCGGAACGCGATTTTCTTATTCCAGATAAAGGGCTGTAGATGGACGAAGGAATATTGGATGATACCAATTGAATTAATTTCTACACTGATGGCTCCAAACTGTGGATCTGGACTTTACCAAACCTAAATATTTGGGAATTTTATGAAATATAACAACAACGAAAAAATTTAAACTGTTGGAACTCAATGATTGATGAAATCGAATGAAACAATTTTATTGAATATTAGTGAATTAAAAATAATTATTCGAATTGATTTGATTTAAGGGTAAATTGAAATAATTTCTCGAAGCTCTACTTGTTTTTTTGTTATTAAAGATTGATCGATGATCGATCGTTAAGTCCCATATATCATTAGAAACGTTTACTTATTGGATTTTAGATGGTATTTAAAAATTGAAATTTTGAATTTATTAATAAGTTATGCTTACATTTTTTTTTTTACTAAATACCAAACACGTACAACGAGGATGAAAAGCATTTATTCTAATGCTTAATAGACGAAAAAAAAAATAATAATCTTGCGTAAAAGTAGCAACAGCATGCAATAAAAAAATATTCTATAACAGTTGTTAACAGTAAATTATAGTTTTTAGTTTTGTTGTTGTTGCTTAAATAGGGGTCAGCAGCAGTAAGTAGCAAAGACATTGTGGCTTTGTTGTTTTAAGATTTGATAATTTTAAGCAAATATAAGAAATTATTACAAACATTTTATTTATTGCTAATGAAAGATTTATCATCTAATACTTGCAAAACCATGGGGTGTTAAAAATCTAATAAAGAATGACTAATTACTCCACTCAGCACACTTTTAGCAGATTTATTCTGCGATAAAAAATTCAATTTAATTTTTTTAGAGCCAAATTTTTAATCTTCAAAAGCTTAACGTGTTCTTGCAGTATTAATAAGTCATCTGAAAAATTATACAACAATGAGTAATTAAATGTTTTTTAGGTAAAAGTATAAACAAAATTCACCTTCATTCCCTTTTATGGTCTGATCGATTTTCAATAGCAAATTTAAAGAAATTTCATGTAAATAATTTTCATTATCTACAACTTCACGTTTTCGACGATTTTGTCCTTGTTGACTATTTGAACATTGAGGATCGGGACATTTATTTAAACATATTTGAACATTGGCACGAAATTGAACATAAGAAGTATCGGGAAATTTAAAGGCACGAAATTTTGATTTCAGTGAATGGTTTACAGATATATTGAAATTTTCAAATAAATATGGATCAACTGTACATCTGCAGAAAGGAAAACTATTAGAATAATATCTTCAAACTATTTCAAGAGTTACATAAATAATTACCCTCTAAATATTATTGTTTCCGACATGTCTTTTGTATCTGATACTTCTAAATATCTGACATTCAATCCATATATACTTGAGGCCAAATCATTTAGTTTTACTTGCATTACCAAAGGAGTACCGGGTATAACTGTAACCATTCCATCAATTAATTGCTCATTTTGTCGAACTTCCATTTGCACTTGAGGTTGTGGTGCTTGTTGTTGAAGAGTTTCCAAGACTTCTACATCACTATTGTGATTATATTAGAATTTTATTTTAAAATTAATATAATTATGGAATTACTTACGTTTCTTCTTTAAAATCGTTTGGTAAGGCATCTCGTTTAACTAGTTTGTGTTTTGATGTTTTATGAAATTGTGCAATTTTGTAGAAACATTTAATGTTAATAGTAGCAATAGTAGTAGTATAATTTTGCTGTAATATAATTGTTTGATAGTAAGTTGCTTGAGCCTGAAATAATGGAGAAATTATAACATATTGTATTGAATGAACTAGATATTTTATAAATAAATAATTAAAATATTTTTAGTATACCCTCCCAAAATACAATATGTACAACATCTAAGTTTTTAAATTTAATAAATAGCTTCCCCGCCCCCAATGAAAGATGGTGAGTATGATATGTTGGTCCTATTCGACTTATCCCAGCAAAATATTTCAATAAAAAAGTTCTACTAATTCAATATATTCATCAATGAATTTAACATGGACTTGACATACATAGTACAACATTTTTCAGCTCATTGATTCGGGACTCAATTCTGTGAATTTTGAGTAGCCCCAAAAATAAGAACTTCTGTATCATTCGTTTTGTCAAGTTGGCTGCAAGGTGGATTTTTATCACATTTTTTATATTTTAACACCGTTATAGCTCGGTATACCGTACGGAATGTCCCTTTTGTGTCTGAAGCAAAGTTTTAGATATTAAATAGGGGGAAAAAAGCAGAACAAAACTACCCGAAAAAAGTGCATCCTCTTCCTTAAAAATCGCAAAAATGCCCATTTCCCCCCCTTATTTGCCCATTTGAGTCCCAGAATCATGTGTTGTACTGTGATAGGAAGAAAGTATTCTTTCATAATTCTTTGGAATTCACTACATAAATGGTTGATTCTACTGTAAACAATGACTAAACAAATTAATACCAATAATTCAATTATAATTGAACAACTGGATTGGTTTTTCTTGCAACATTTCCCTCTTTTAAATTTATTAATGAATTATAGGTAATTCCAAATAAAATATACACACAAAAAACAAATTCATACTATTTATGAATATTTTATGAAAATTTGCCAATGTACTAATTTAAGAACTTTTTTATAAAATCAGCTTATTAAAAAAATACTGGGAAAGTTTGTGTACTCGTTTATTATGAAATGGTTCTTAAAATATATGTAGATATACTTATTATTTATGAAAAAGTACTTAAAAAATTTGCCAATGTACAAAATCTTATTATTAAGGAACGAGTGCATAAAAACATATAATACTTGGAATTTAGTTAGGAAATAATTCATATTATAAATTAATTTTATGTACCTATTCATATAAGCTAGGAAACTCTCCATAACATAAATAAAAATGCTCTGTGTATTATTTTTTTTTTTTAGAGTTTTATAATTATTTTTTCAAGAGTTTGAATTTAAAGTTAACAAAAAAAAATTGTTAAAATTAGGTAAAAAAAATATAAAAACAATAAAATATGATATATAATATCTAGTATTTCATAATCACCCTTATTCTAGTTGTCGTCTTGGGATTTTTCCCGTTGTCGTTATCGAAAATAATTGATAACTGTCGACAAGTATTTGGTATTCTGTAAGAAAATGTGACGACGATATTGTCTTGAAACGACTGATTTTGTCGACACAATTTTTAGTAACGACTTGAGGAAAAGTAATGACTGAAAAAAAGGGAAAAATGGGAAGAAATATCAAATTTATTAAATACACTTGGCCCACCGATAATAATGTGAGATGGATGGCAGAAGGTAAAGAAAGCATGATCATATAAAGTGCATTATAAAAATATAACAAAATTTATTTGTAGGTTTGGCGAGACTTAAAATTTAAAGTTAAAAAGAAAATGGTAGCCAACAAAGCCGAGTGTAATGCTACAGGTGGCGGAAGATTCAAGCAATTTATATTGAGCCCGCTGGAGGAAGCTGTGGCAAATCTTCTACAGTTTCAGAAACAGCTGAACCCTAAGTTAAAGTCGTTTCCAACACTGAGCTGATACGACCCCTGGGCTAAAAATCTTAATGTAGCTGCCAACTTTATTGTTTTGGAAATAAATGTGGACTTGATTCCGGTTTTCAAATTAGGTGCTATTGTTTCCAGCACATCTTTGAAGTCTGTTTTATTCAGTCGAAAGTAACTTTCAAACCTTTTAAAAAAATTAGAAGATTAACATTCTTTAAAGTAACAGACTGATTTTGCTACTCACTTGTTATCCGGCAGATTAAAGATATTGGATTTCTGTATGAGAAGTCTTCTTTCCAATACTAGATTTTCTTTATTTTCTTCATCACTGGTATCAGAATTTAAATTACACATAAAAAACATTTTTTCGCAAAAATAATAAACAAAATAAATCTGCCGACTCAATTTTTAGAGATGTGGTTTTGTTTAAATCGATAAACTGTCGACGTCGTTACAACACTGTTTTAGAATACCAATTTGGTGTCGAAGTGATGTCGACGTCGAAGCAAGGTGATGTTGACTCAAAAACGACGACGACATTGATAACGACAACTAGAATAAGGGTGAATATTTTGTAATTCTGAACACGTTCTTAAAGCATATGAACATGTTTCTATTATGTATGTCCGCCGTCATCGAATAACGTAGTGAATTGTAGAACCATTTTTAAGTTATGAAATTTTCATAATATTTAAGACATATTAAATATGATTTTTTTCTATATGAACAAAGTTCATAATTATTATGATCGAATTTATAAAAAAAACACTGGGAAGTTAGGAACACTTCATAAATAGTAAGTAAGCTTCATATATAAAATGAACCTTTAAAATTTGAACAATTTTCATAAATAATTATGAACTTAATTTTTTTGTGTGTATAATGGTTTTTTTTATCAGCACCGTTTTAACATACACATTTGGCATAATTTTGACATATTAGGGATAATATCGATGTTTTCTTCTTAAAACTCTATATTTTATTTTGCAAATAATTTCATCCAAAAGTATATTTATGTTGGTCACAAGCGCATATAAGTGTTTTCATTAAAAATATCAATAATAGACTTTTTAGAATAGGTCCAGCTCAAGTTTCCCCAAAATCCGCACAAGCAAACAAAACACTTTTGCATTTATGTGAAAAATACAAAATACAAAATATCTTAATATTTTTTTATTCTTTGATCTCAGCGGGAAACGAGAAAAATTGGCCGATTTTGGTTAAATTTTCAGAATTTTATTCTAAGGAAATGATTAATCATAATGGGCGTGTGTTAAATGGTAGCAAAATTTGCTTCTTGGTAAACTTATGACAGTTTTGAGGTTAATAAAATTTCACTAGCCCATAGGGCTAGTAGAATTTTTCACATAAGAAGAGAAATTCTTCAAGTTTTAAAATTGGAAAGCTTCCAAAAGCAAAATGAAAATAAAACAAATAAATAAATTTGATTCTTTTTCACACATAAAAATGTAAAACTTTTTCACCACAGAAAAAATACTTATTACCATTTTTTAAACATTGAATCTTAGAATGAGTAAGCAAATTTTACTCTAAAGACAAAATTATGGCAATCAGAAAAAAAGTTAGTAGTAAAATTTTTCAATCCAAATTTACTAATTTTGAAATAAGTTTTATAGCCTGTTCCTCGATCTCGAACGAAAAACTAGTCGAACGAAAGCAAGTCACTCGAATTCTCTATTTCGAAAGCCTTCGATCGACTTGACTTACGTGTGTCAATTTTTGTTTCTTACGCATTTACAAATCACAGAGATGCCAGATATTATATTTTGAGCATTTGTTACAATTTTCTTTAAAAGTAGCAAAAATACTACTAAACTGCTTAAAGACAAAAACAACCCTGTTAAACAGTGATCAGCTGTATATGACAAATTAAATAAAAAAAATAACAATAAACAAATCAATTTTTATTTGGAAAATGTGTTTATTTGTGAAAATTTTTGTTATCGATTGGTTGTGGGTGAAATTGTTGTTTAGAGAGCTTTTCTGTTGCATGTTGTCTGTTCGGTGCGGTCACTGCTAAAGTCCTTGTAAAATAAAAAATGTAAATATGAGCTTCTTGGGCAAACGTAAGCCGCAAACAACACACACATACCTTTTACCACTCAGCAACAGCGTAATAGGGGGTAAAACGGAGTTTAGTTTTCTGGTCAAATTTTCCTCCTCTGCGGAAAATTTGTTTGCTCCGAACACAAGAGTCCTTCTGGCAAAATCAGGTCTTTCTTCCATATAAAATACAAGCGTCTTCGGATGGTCCATTGTTGATTTTTTTTAACTAAAATTTAAAATTCTCAATAATCTATTAATATTTGTATTATTTTGTACTTACTTTTTGTTATCCATTGCTTTTTTTACTTCATTTTGCTTTTAAAAATATCAAACATATATTTACTCGACAAAAAAACAGCAAGTGACTGATTTTGACATTTGCGTTCGAGCTGTTCGAAATAGAGAAACCAAATTTTGTATGAAAACAGTTACGTTTTCGTTCGACTTGTCGTTCGAGTCATCGTTCGCATAGAAAAAAGTTAGTGGAATCCAAATCAGTTTTCTTTCGACTAGAAAGCGAACGAACGTGTTCTTTCGAAATAGAGGAACAGGCTATTAGTAAAAAATTTATATATCGTATTTTTTTTTACTTTTTGAATTTTTCATAATATTCACAGAATATTTACAAACTCTTTTTTTGCTTATTTCAGAAATTTATTTTATTTTAGAAATTTTTAAAAACCGAGTTGTTAAAATTATTCAAAAAAATTATTTACCCAGGTGAAAATGTTCACATATGGTAATATACAGGTTGGTTGAAAAGTAACTGCGCTCGAAATGAAAGAATACTGCTTTTGTTACGAAATTTATTTTTTTATTCAATATAATCTCCTAGAAGCTCAATACACTTGTTCCAATGATCTTCCAATAATTTTATCCCATCCTTATAATGGTTTTCCGGAAGCTCTGCGAAATAACCGTCTACGGCTGCTGTGGCCTCTTCATTCGACGAAAAATGCTTTCCACGAAGGAATTGTTTGAGATTTCTGGAGAGATAGTAGTCACTGAGAGCCAAATCTGGTGAATACGGTGGATGTTCAAGCAATTCGTAATTTAATTCTTTGAATTTAGTCATTGTCAAAACACTTTTGTGAGCAGGTGCATTGTCTTGATGAAAAATGATTTTTTTCTTCTTTAAGCCAGGTCTTTTCTCACGATTTTTTTCATCCAGCTGATCCAAAAGGCTGCAATAATGTTCAGAGTTGATTGTTTTACCTTTCTGAAGATAATCAATCAACAAAATTCCTTTTGCATCCCAAAAAACTGATGCCATAACCTTCTTTGCTGATAGTTGTGACTTCACCTGCTTTGGAGCTGAACAACCAGCTTCAGTCCACTGTAAACGTTCTTGTTTCAATTTAGGATCATGGTGGTAAATCCAAGTCTCATCCATAGTTATAAAACGACGCAAGAAGTCGGTTTTATTCGGCTTAAAATGCTCCAAATTACGCTGAGAAATTTGTTTTCGATCCAGTTTTTGTTGAATTGTTAATGTGTGCGGCACTAACTTTCCAAACAGTTTTTTCATAGGTAATTCTTTATGTAAAATATTGAGTACTCGTTCGTCTGAGATGCCTATGGCATTAGCAATTTCATGCTTAGTCAAACTTGGATCTTCACTAACCATATTATGTACCTGCTCAATGATTTCTGCTGTGGTTGCAGTTTTTGGTCGTCCTTCGCGTGGATCGTCTTTAAGGCTGGTACGACCACGTTTAAATTCACCAGCCCAAAATTCAAAGGTGCGTTTTGAAGGTGAGGACTCCTTATACACTTTTAACAATTGTTCATAAATTTCCTTTGCTTTTAAACCCTTAATGACTGCACGATATTAAATTTTTTCTATATTTAAAAAAATCAATGACACGTCAACTTCAAATGGCTTGTAAACAAAGAAAGAATTGACAGAATGACTTGCAACTTTGCATGTGTTCTCAGGACAGTTATACCAACTTGAGAAAAAAAAAGTTTGGAGCTAGCAGTGCCATCTCTTGGTGAGCGCAGGAACTTTTCAACCAACCTGTATGGGTTTATATATTATTCCATATATGCTCGGATCCGTAATTGAGGGTATATGGCCGTATATGCTCATATGGGTACATACGGGTACTTTTCAGAAAAATTAAATGAATTGTTTGGAAAAACCCGACCGAATTTATTTATGTAATGAAAACACTGTTTCAAAATATTTTTTATTAATAAAAAATGTTAAGATAAATTAAAAAAATACGTTAGTTTAAGATGATAGAAAAAACATGTATGTTGATAATAAAGATGTAAAAAATATTTAAGATTTCAGTCCATAAGAAGAAGGAACTATGATCTGAAAACTTTTAGTAGAGAAATTTATCTTTGTTAAAAACACCCTCGACTTTGAAAGCCTTTTCTCACAGCAAAAACCTGCTGAAAAAGTTTTGTTTGGTTTTTCCATATGAATAACTCCAGAATCTTGAGAAAATTTGTCTATGCATTTTTTTAGTATATTTTCTTTACGGCTTATATTACTTATTTGCTATTTTCCAATTTCGTCAAGCGCAGAGAACACATTGCATCCATATTAATTTGTTTCCAGTGTTAAAAGTTTTCATCTACATTGAAAATTAATATTTGATTAAAAATAATGAATTAACAGATTATCTTTTTTCTTAAATTACTCATTTGTAAGTATCTATAAACGCGACAATTCTTTTGTATATTTTTGAATTTCTGTTTATATTTTGTTTTAGAATTTTTATTTTGATTTAATTTTTATGTTTTTTTTTTACATTTAACTCGAATTGATATTAAAACAATTGACTTTTAGTTATGCTAGTGTTTTCATTGTGGTGGTGACCAAAATTATTATAAAACATATTTTTTTTTTTAGATTTTGTACCACAACTGAAAATATGTCACAAAAATTTTTTCAAATCAGTATACATAACCATACATTCAGAATATTATGTAGTTAACTGTTTGTAGTTTAATAAAAAAGTTTTCCGTTTCATTTAAAAATAAAGGAACATACATTTATTTTTCAAAGAAAAATCTATATTAACTTTTTTATACATTTATTCGAAATAATTTACTATCATTTACCGATTTTTTTCAGTTTCATTTATTTTTTTCATTTTCTTGAAATTTAATAAAAAATTACCCACAAAACGGAAACTTGTGGTTTATTTGTGTCCGTAACAGTTATTACAAATTTAAATTTTATTTGCTGTCTGTTTCAAAAAAAAAAATATTCAAAGAATTTCAATTTGTTTTTTTATTTAAATTTGTTGTATATATACAAAATTTTTCAATACAAATTACAAGAACTTCATAAACACACATACAATTTTTTTACGATGTCAAAATATGACAACGCTATCTGAGCTACCTTACACTGCCTTTACACATGCAAGTAGTGGCATGCAAGTGTTGTATACGTATTATCAACAAAAAATTCTTCGAAATAGCCGAAGTGTTGAAAAGAGTTACCGAGTTCATCATATAGTCACATTTTTGGGGAAACGTGAAAAATTTATTATTATGCGCATTTCAAGAAATAAATTATTATAATACATTTAACAAGTTAATACTTTAAATGACAATTTTACAGTAATCTAGTAAATTTGCATTAATCTCTTAAGAAGGTAACATTGTTTATCGTTTTGATATTTAGTGGCATGCAAATGCCAAATTTTAACCGTATGCAAATTTTGCTGCCACTGGAGCTGCCATTGCGAAAAATGTGATTGTTTTAGTAAAATTTCGTGAGTGTATTTAGTTTTTCGAACTCCCAGTGGCATGTGTAAACGCTGGGTTAATGCAAATCATTGACTTAAAATTAGTGATCAGCTATTTCTGAAGATAGTTGTAAATCTAATGAAAACCCTTAGAAGAATCGTTGTTTAATAAGCTATATCTTACCTGCTGACCGCAAGCAATCATCTTTGGTTGAGTTGTCAATTCATTTCGTTTATTTTAAATAATCAACAAAACTCAAATTAATTGATTAAATTGTGAAAAATAATTCAGTTATTTAGTCAACGAAAATAATTTTGTGAATTGATTCGTTAAAAATTTAATCGGATTAAACAAATTAGTTTTTAAAGGTTTGAAATAAACTTATGTGTCTATTGATGCATAAGGTTCCATTGGAAATTCTGTAGAAATAACCGAAATTAAATTTTCAAAAAAGATATCGGTGACTGCAACTGAACTACGCAGTTGGCACAATATTAAAAGTAATTAGATAGAATTTTTATGTTTTATTTCACATTCAAAGTTTTTTTTTTTTGCTTAAAAAAAGCATTTTGCCAAATATGTGTTGTACCAATATTGAGAACTGAATGTTTTAATTTCATTATGCCAGCATATTCATTATGCCAGCATATTATATTTTTTAAGAACATCTTTCTTGGCTTAGAAATAAAAAGTTTTTAATGAGCGTGTTTTGTGTGAGTCTCACATAGAAAATTTTACAAAATTCTGTTTGTAATTTTAAACATCTTTGATTGAATAATTTTGTAAATACAAATAAAAATTTTTCCAAAAAGGCACCGGCTATTCAATTTGTAAATACATAAAACTTTTTGTTAGTTTTCGTAACTTCAATTTTCATTTTCAAAGAACTTTTATATAAAAAATAACAATTTGCATTGAAAACAAAAAATTTTTAGAAATCGAATTTGAACTTTAAAAAATATTTTTAATTACTTAAAATCTTTTGATATTTTTTTCTGTGTAGGGCCAAGGTCTTGGTTTAAAATTGTATTTATAATATATAAAATATATATCTTAACCTATCATTTGATTTGGAAGAAAGCGTTTGCTCAGTTGCAAGAAATTCCATTCAAATTCCTGCAAATCATTGACTTAAAATTTTAGGTAGATTGAAAAAAGGCATTGGAAGTGAAGATACTTTTCACAACCGACTCATGTTCAAAACAGGACATCTACTTTAGCCCAAAATTCGGCTTGTTGTGTTTTAAAATACTCTTCTACAAGAAAAAATCTCTGGCGCATTTATGGAGAAATAATTATAAAGGGTGGTTAAATTTTAAGGGCCGATGTTGAATGTAAACCACACCTAAACATCAAGTTTTTTCTGCATTTCATTTGACATTTATCAATTTCAGACTAACTCAATTTGAACCAAGGAAAGATACACAATCGAGTAACGCGTTAAAGTTATTCAGGATTATTATGAAAATGGGCGTTCAAATCAAAATGCATTTCGTGCACTTCGTGATTTTTTTTGGTCAGCATAATCTACCAAATGTGTCCACAATCGGGAGAATTGTGGGCAAATTTCAGCGAACCGGGGTGTCAATTCTCGTTCTGTGATAATGTGAAGTAAAAAAAACTTTTCATTTTCGTTTTCATAAGCACTTTTCACTCGAACTTTTCACAAATACATAAATTGCGATTCTCGTATGTATTATGAAAAAAATGTTTCATTCGCACTGTATCCATGAAACTTTTGTAACTGTGATATCCAAAATTTAAAGCAAATGTCAAAACAGAGAAAAACGTAAACAAAAGTGAATTAAGATCGTAAAATTTATTTTAAATAATTATATAAAAATGTCTGGATTAATTGTATTATTGGATATTACTCAAAGATGTTACAAGCATCTCATTGCAGTAAATAATTTAATAATTTATAGAAATCTTTTGAGAGTGCTGAGACGCATACTTTGTGATGGCCAAAATCCATTCGAGATGACAACCTATGAGCACTTCATGGATTTATATCGGCTTACGGACTATAATTGGTGCGCGTATGAAGTCTAATATTACTTAAAGAAAAAAACATTTCATAAAGAATATAAATAAACTATAAATAAATATGCCTTAAGTCGCTCCAATACTTTTTCCATTTTTCACTGTCCTTGTGGGTCCCACTAAAACTGTTAAGGCTCGCCGCTAATTCGTTACACTTTTCGTCTCTAAATTTGGCACCATCTGCAGTTACAAATCTGTAAATATGGGATTAATAAAAGTGTGATTATGGTTATTAAGCTACTTACTTATCGTTTGCAATGTCCACATGCTTTTCTTAATAATTAATTAAATACTCCTTTTGGCTTTCGCTGGCACGCTTTCCTCTTACAATCTTCTCCATGTTTATTTCACTTATAAATAGTCTGTGTAAACAATTTTTTCATATGAAAATATTTTGACAGTTGTTTGCACTGTTACACAAAACAAGAATCGCCAGTGCTGTGCAATCGTGAAAAAATCTTGTTTCGTTCCACTTTTTTTTTTTCACATGAAAACGTTTTGATATTTCTTTACATTTTTTCACAGAACGCGAATCAAAAGTACTATGAAAACGTGAAAAAACTTTTCATTTCACCGTTTCACAAAACGAGAATTGACTCTCGGGTCTGTGAAAACACCTGAGCATGCTCGCATAGTTCGTTCTGCGGAAAACATTGCTGTTTTTCGCGATAGTGTGTCATGAGGTCGGCCAAGCATTTACCTTGAATGGCGATCGCTATCGCGAGTTAATAACGAACTTATTGTGGCCAGGAATAAGGATATGACCCTGGACGATATGTGGTTTCAACAGGACGGTTCCACTTGCCACACAGCTAACGAAACAATGGCTCTTTTGCGCGACAAATCGGCCGTGTTATCTCAAGTGATGGCGATGTCAATTTGCCCGCCAAGATCATGTGATTAGACACCGTTGGACTTCTTTCTTTGGGGTCATTTAAAAAAAAGGTGTAAGTCGATAAGCCTGCAACAATTCAAGAGCTAAAGGGTGAAATAATTCGGCACGTCAACGGCATAGAACCTCAATTATGCCTCAGCGTCATCGAAAATTCGGACCATCGGATGGAGATGTGCCGCCGAGATCTCGGCTGCCATTTGGCCGATATTTTGATCTATAAATAATTGAACCATACCATATTATCATTATCATTATAAAATGAAATGACAATAATTTCCTAAATAATTTGTGTTTTATTCAAAAATAAACATCGGCCCTTGAAATTTAGCCACCATTAATAAGGGGCAAAGTAAATTTTGAGTTCTAATTTTGGTTGATATCAAAATTCCTAATGAATATACTCTGCCAACGTTTACATCATTATTATTATTATTATACATTATTATTATTATACTCTGCCAACGTTTATATTTTTCTTTATTTTACAATTCATTCAGTTTACTTCACTAAAATTAATCAAAAAATTTTGTCGATTATAGCTAATTTTTTTCGTGTTTAGTAACGATTATTTGCTTCGATTACGAACCCTGCTTTACACAATTTAGAAAAAGTTGTATTTTGCTTTATTTTTGTGAAAAGCTTTTTGATGCAAGAAAAATCAAACACAGTTTATAATTTCAACAGTGTAATATAATTGTTTTGAATTTGATCGCAGTTCTTGTAGAAGACATAAACATTCACTACAAAAAGTTTATACAGATTTATTTAAAGTAGAAAATGCTTGGAAAAAATAATTAAATTTTCTTTTAAATATAAAGGGTGTCCCAAGAAGAACGCAATTTTTAAATTTTAAATAAAACACAGATATTTAAAAAAAATCGTGAAACTTTATTATATCGTAAAGTAGACAGAATGAGGTTATGTATGGAACTATATATTGTGCAGATGGCCGCCGCGGCTTTGCTGGCATGCACGCGATCTTTTAATGAAATTTTCAATGACTGTTTTGCATGAATGCTGCGGTATTTCATTAATGCAGCGTCCAATTTCCTCTTTTAAGGCTTGAGTCGTCGTCGGCTTATTCGCGTAAACCATCGACTTCAAAAAACCCCAAAGAAAAAAATCAATGGTGTTAATTGCACGGCCAATTCTGATCTCCAAAACTCGAAATAACACGACCGGGAAATGACTGATGCAGCAATTGAATTGTTTCTCTGGCTGTATGACATGTGGCGCCGTCTTGTTGGAACCACATGCCCTCCACATTCATTTCTTCAATTCTAGGCAAGAAAAAACTGGTTATCATTTCACAATACCGAACACCATTGACTGTTTGCGCTTGACCTGCCTCATTTTCATAAAAAAAAGGTCCAATGATTCCTCCAGCCCAAAAACCACACCACACAGTGACACGTTGAGGATGCATTTGCTTCTCGTGAATCACTCGAGGATTTTCCTCACCCCAAATGCGACAATTCTGCCTATTGACGAAGCCATCCAGATGAAAATGGGCCTCGTCACTGAAGATGATTTTATCGGCAAAATCAGCATTTTCATGTTGTCTCTCCAATACCCAATTAACGAACTCCCTTCGCTGTCCATGGTCAGCTGGCTTCAGTTCTGGAGTCAATTGAACTTTGTATGCATAAAGATGCAAATCTTTCGTCAAAATTCGCTGCAAAGTGGATTTGGAGACACCAATTTGCTGAGCTCGGTGTCGAATTGAGGTGGATGGAGTTTGAGCGACATCATCACGTACAGCTGCAACATTTTCGGTCGATCGACCTGGTCGATGGCGCGTTGTTGTCTTTACATCACTAACAGACCCAGTTTCGGCAAATTTATCCATTAATCTCTTTACAGTTGACTCTTTTGGAGCATTATTGTGACCCCAAATTGATCGCAATTTGCGAACTGTAGCCGCAAAACTTTCACCATTTTGGTAAAACAATTTCACAATGAGAATGCGTTGTTCATTCGTGTAGCGCTCCATTTTTACTAACCTCGTACCTTCTACTATCAAACAATAACAATTGTTCAAATGTCAAACAATGCCACTTCGAATGTTGCCAGATTTAAAAATTGCGTTCTTCTTGGGACACCCTTTATTAAGATATTTTAAACTAGCGTTAAGAAGTGTCAAGCTATTAAGCTATTCTGTCATATTAATCATTTTGGGGATATTCACTTGCCACATTTTCCAATTTTGGCTATTTTTTACCCTCCATCATATATATTTTGATTTCACCTCAAAAAATTTTTTTCACCACTAAAATTGTTTTCCCCACAAAAATTTTTATCACCTCCAAAAATTTTTTTCGCCTCAAAATTTTTTTTCAACCAAAAATTTTGTTTTCGCATTCAAAAAAGTTTTTTACCTCAATAAATTTTTTACACCTCCATAATTTTACTTCAAAAGTTTTTTTTCATTATTTGTATCAAAAGCAGTAGAGACATTCGATACGATATTGGTGAAGGGTATTCAAAGATTCGGCATAGCCGAATTTAAGCCTTTTTTAATTGTTCTTTTTGAATTTTTGCGACGAAAAATAAGCATAGAAAACTTACCTTTAGTTTATTTACAACTCTTGTAAAGCCACATTTGTAAAATTCATTCAAATCTATTTTAAATGTAACAGCATTTGTAGTATACTTTGGTTGACACTCTTGCAAAGAATTTTTATATAAATTCTTTAAATAAACTTCAGGAGTATATAAATCGGTTTTTGGCAACAAAATTTCCACATAAATAAATTCCTTATTACAACTTATTTTACAAAGCTCTGTGAAAAATAAAATAAAATACATAAAGTTAGATAATACCTTAAAGCTGATTAACATTTTTATAACAATAAAAATTGTGTGAATTTTCTTTATTTGTAAATAAGCTAAAGACCACTGTTCATTTTTTAAAAATTACTCAAACAAAAAAAAACTACCACAAATTGTATAAAAAAAATGTGTTATTTCATCGTGTACACATTTGCAATTATTATGGAAATTATATTCAAACAAGTAGTCATCATAGGTGGAAATCATAGAAACTCCTCCACATGTACGTAAAGAAGTTTAATACGACTACGAATGCTACGTTCATACTGAATTCCAATTTACGTAATTTCATTTTTCTATATTTTTGATTTAAAATTTGTATAGAATTTGATTGTCTAAAACTATAAAATAATGAAAATATATTTTTTTGGGTCCAGTATGAACGTGCTGTAAGCAATTTGTAATAGACTAAAAAGAGTTTTCGGTCATAGTTTTATATAAACAGATTTCTAAACAAACATTTTCCTAAGAACTCTGTAGGCCATTATAGTTAAGGCGTGCAAAACTATGATTTGTTTATCATTTGTTTAAACCAAAGTATTCAAAAATTGTTTATTTTTGGATTTTATATTCTGGCAAATGTGGTTGAAAATACACATTTCTAACAATCATCTCTATTCTATTATGTTTTCTTTTCTTTTATTTGTACATGTGAAAATTTGTTAAAATTATACAATACATACACTTTAAAGTTTATGCAATAAAATGATGATGATGATGATGATGGTGTTTTGTAGACATGAGTCACGTTTACATTTTCCACTTTAAATAACAATAAAATAAATACTAAAACTTATTGACTTGAGGTTAATTCAAATAGTGGGGGAAAATTGTTATTTTGGTAATATGAATTATGTAAGACATGATAATAATTTTATAAAATTGTTAAAATAAAACTGTAGTTTTGGAAGAAAAAAAAAGGAAAATTTCAAAAACAAAAGACTTAAGAAACATACAAGCAACAACAATATGCATATTTGCAATAAATAACAAAAGACTTAGAAAACAAACTCGTTATTTTAATCATTGGAAAAATGTTCAAATTTAGGAAACGAACTTGATTTGTGTCTTATGTGCTAGTTTTACTGATTTCGAATACTTTTTCTAATTTGATAATAGTGAAATTTAAAATAAAAGTAAAATTGTTTAATGAATGAATTTTGGCATAAAATGCTGTATTTCGAAAATACTCGTAATAAGTATTATATTTATATTTATAATTTTTATTACAAAACTACATTATTGTTATTTACACAAAAAGCAATTATAAAGCCAACACCTACCCAAACAAGGTAAATAAAAATGTTAAGACAGATGAATGAACACACTTAAAATAACTAAACTTACTTTTTACCACATGCCACAAACATATACATACATTAAAATCTTTATTATTTTTTAGGTTCGCCCAAAAACAAAATCTTGCAGTAGGTATATAAAGAGATAGTCACCTTCTTAAGAGTTAACATACGATGAGTAACTAATAAAAACAACAACTTTATTTGTATTTCATGGTACTTTTGCTTTTATGATCAAAATCAAAAGTTCTTCATGAAAATACCGACAGACACTAAATGTCATGCTGGGAATCACAAATTAAACAAAAAAAAAAAAATGGAAATAACTATATAATGTTACTTACTTATCTTAGTAACTTAGACATATATGAACGCAGAGAAAAACAGGAGTGACCAGATGTAATTGGAACGACCTGTGCAATTGTGTTTGTTTTTATTGAAATTTACTGAGAAATCTTTATTTAAATAACATTTAAATCAATTTTATAATATATTCCGAGCAAAAACTTTAGCTCTAAAGTCGATATTATAAGTTTTTCCGATAACTTTTATCCTGTCCAAGATCTCAGCATTCCTTTCAGAACTGTTCAAAGGAGAGCATAACGTAGACATACAACAGAAATATATGGAAACACTAATATTTATAGAACCCCCATGGGAGTAAGCCCTTGGAGAGTGGTCCAACTTATAGCTTTTACCGAGAATAATAATCAATTAAAAATTTCTGGCCAATCCCTTCAGATCTGTTCCCAGGAGAACAAAAAAAAAAAGGCAATATGTGAAAGCATTTTACATTTAAGGAACCCCCTGGAAGTAAGCACTTGAAAAGTTGGTCCATCTTATAGGTCTTCATGAGAGCTATAATCTGCTGTCCAAAGTACAACAAAATTTATTATTAACAAAATTTTTATTTTATTTATTAATTTATATTTATTTATTTTATATTAATCATATAATTACAAATTATACCCTAACCGAGCACTAGCAACAAAGGCCATCGGCTCGTTGTAGCGAAAACAGACCTGAGCCTCTGGTGGGAATCTAACCCACGACCCCTGCACTGATAAGCTACCGGGGCGTTCATCAACAAAATCAAATCTTGTTTAAAAAACTGACATATCAACAAAAAAAAAAATGATTAATCAATTAAAAAATAAATGTTAAAATTTTACCTACCAATTCCCTAATAAATAACTGATTATTCATTTATATTTAATTTGTTTCCGTTTTTTGTATTTTTGTTTGTTTTTTAATCTACAAAATGTATACTCGCGCAGTCACACATTTGTGTGAATAGTCATATGTGTATGTGTGTACAGGTTGTTTGAAAAGTTCCTGCGCTCGAAATGAAAGAAAATCCGAAAAAACTGATGCCATAACCTTCTTTGCTGATCGTTGTGAATCCACCTGCTTTGGAGCTGAACAACCAGCTTCAGTCCACTGTAAACGTTCTTGTTTCAATTAAGGATCATGGTGGTACATCCTAGTCTCATCCATAGTTATAAAACGACGCAAGAAGTCGGTTTTATTCGGCTTAAAACGCTCCAAACTACGCTGAGATTTTTGTTTTCGATCCAGTTTTTGTTGAATTGTTAATCTGCGCGGCACTAACTTTCCAAACAGTTTTTTTATACGTAATTCTTCATGTAAAATATGGAGTACTCGTTCGTCTAAAATGCCTATGGCATTAGCAATTTCACGCTTAGTCAAACTTGGATCTTCACTAACCATATTATGTACCTGCTCAATGATTTCTGCTGTGGTTGCAGTTTTTGGTCGTCCTTCGTGTGGATCGTCTTTAAGGCTGATACGACCACGTTTAAATTCACCAGCCCAAAATTCAACGGTGCGTTTTGAAGGTGATAACTCCTTATACACTTCTGTCAATTGTTCATAAATTTCCTTTGCTTTTTAAACCCTTCAAAACAAAGAATCTAATGACTGCACGATATTCAATTTTTTCCATATTAAAATAAATCAATGACACGTCAACTTCAAATGGCTTGTAAACAAAGAAAGAATTGACAGAATGACTTGTAACTTTGCATGTGTTCTCAGGACAGTTATACCAACTTGAGAAAAAAAAAGTTTGGAGCTAGCAGTGCCATCTCTTGGTGAGCGCTGGAACTTTTCAACCAACCTGTGTGTGTTGAAGTGCTTGTAATTTAAATTAAAAAAATTTTGTATATAAACAAACAATTTAAATGAAAAATTGGAACTTTTTTAATATATATATTTTTTTGAAACAGACTTGCTGTAATTGTAACGAAAAAAAAACACAAATTATCGTTTTGTCAGAACATTTTTATTAAATAAATGTGTAAAACAATCAGCAAATCATTTTGTGCAAATGTATAAAAAAGTTAAAATAAATATTTCTTTGAAAAGTATATGTATGTTCCTTTATTTTTAACTGAACTAAAAACTATTAAACTACATACAGTAAACTATATAATATACTGAGTGTACAAAAACAAAAAACAAGGTACGATATATTATCGTGGCTTTTGTATTCTCTTTGGGGGTATCATAGGGGCTGTGTACTGTTCTATTTCTCACTCTGATTTTAAATTTTGAAATATATTAATTAGATGATCCTCTTTAAATAAATTTTGTTAACCATTTGTAGTTAAAGTTTCAGATTTCTGGCTTTAAGGGTTTTGTTTAAGTTCTTCAAGGGGTACTTTCCCCCCAACCAATACAAATTTTAAATATCAGATTTATAGATAACGGATTTCTAGGTTGGAGCAGCTACCTATATGCCATACTTTATGATTCTCGCTTCGGCGGTTGGGCTGGGGACACCTTTTTCCCTTTAAATCCATTTTTACTAAATTATTATAGGAAGTTTTAAAAAGAGCCCATACCTGCGGGAAAACATATTTAAAATTTCATATATTTAGCAGAAGGTGCTTGGGAAAGAAATTGAGGGTCAGCCTCTTCCCAATTTGTTTCGTTTTTCCTAATATTTTATTCAACATACAAAAAGTGTCTCTTTAGTGTCTCTTTACTTCAGGGAAGACATATTTTAGAGAGATGACTTTTCCATTTTTCATTTCCCTATAAAAATTTGATATATTTCGTTTTGGTAAATGACTATGACGGATAAGGGACCTTAATGTCAAATAATGTCAAATCTGAAGTTCCAAGTTCAAGCAGTTCGGGCTGGGAGATTGACCCTATTTTAACCATGTTTTAATTGGAAATAGTTTATCCTCACTAAATATGTAACATATTCCAAGGAACACACATTTTAAATTTAAGGTTCTAGCCTAAGCGGCTTAGACAGGCGGTAAGGGGAAGATTTTTCCCTTGGGAGCCCCCATTTGAACACGTTATACTTGCCAATCAATAAATTAAGTGCACTTTTTCTCCATTTCAATACTATTTTCACCATGGTAATAATAAATTCGTGCATAAGCAAAAAGCATAAAAATATTTCAACTTTAAAGTTTCTATTAAGTGGTTTTGGCAGACCGCTAAGGAGAAAATTTTCCCCATTCTTTCGTACCAAATTATGTCAAAACACTTTTTTAGTTTTTAATCACCACGTTCCTAGTGAAAACATCATGGAGTGTCTTATTTGTGAATTATCCCACACTCTAAACAACATACATCTTAAATTTCAGATTTTTAGCCACTACATTCCTTTCCCTGTGTTAAATGTTTTGATTTTTCTCGTTTCCCATTCTATTCCATTTAGTTTTCATTTTCTAGTATTCCATATCCATTCGTTAACTTTTCCATTGCATTTTGCTCCCCTTGTGTATTGTTTCAATTCCAATTCATCGCCGTTACATTCTATTTCGTTCCCCGTGTCTGGTTTTACATTTCCACTTGTTCGCCCTTTCGTTTCTCTGTATTGTAATTTAATTCCATTCGTTCCGCGTTTCATTCTATTTCGTTCCCATTTTATATAGTGTTTCAATTTCACTCCATATCGATTCCCTTGTGAATTCCACTGTACCCCTGTCTAGTGGTTTTTCACTCCATTCCATTTCCCTTGTCCAATTTTTTCACTCCTTCCCCCTTTGATTCCTTTACGTTCTCCATGTATAGTATCATGCCATACCATTTAGTTTCTAGTTTTACAGCGATTTTGACAGGTCGTAGAACAGGAGAATTTTCTCCTTCCGTAGGCTTTTCCAAAATTCCTATCTCCAGCGGCTCGGCAGGATGTCAAGGCTTTTCATCTTTTGAACTGTTCTGTCATCACGTCTTTGGCGAAGATTACAAAATCTTCTTTATCATAGACTTAGCCCATAATCTATATACATTAAGGTAGTCTAAAAAAACAAGTTCGACTTCATGAGCTGCACAACCCTACAAATATGCCATTATGAAAAAAATATGGTCTGCCAAAGAAATTTTTTAAAAAAAGCACATCGCCATTGAAGCTTCAAGGTTTCACTTGTTATATTATTTTAAATAAATTAAAAATTGAAAAAAAATATATATAATTATTATGATCGTGACTCATCAAATCTAATATGTTTTGGGTGTACATTGCGAATATTAAATTTAAAGTCGCGAATTTTGCGTAAATTTCATACAAAACATGTTCGTCTTTTATCAAGAAATTTTCTTATATTTACCTCTGCGCAAACTTTTTTTTTAAATGATTACACATCCACGGAATATCTCCTTAAGTGAGACCGGGTTTTTGTTAACGAACAATACGATTTTGTTGAGTTTTAAAAACCCGTGAATAATAAAAAAAAAAATTTGATTTTAATTTTGATTAGAGATTAGTAATCTTCATAAAAATTAAGATCAGATTTGAGAAATTTACTCATATAAGTCGAATTTTTACTTACATTTTTTCAGAAAATTTTGATATTTTCACTAAAATAAGTATTTTTATGTATAAATTAAAAAAAAAACGCGAACTATTTAAAAGTTACTAATTTTTTTTTAGTTTTGATTTCATATTCCGTTTATGCACATTAGTTAAGACTATATTGGAAAATTTTTTGAAATTGTAACGTTTAGTTTAAAAAATAATTCAATATAAATTTAACTCTACCTTTTGTATAAATAAATCTAAAAACAAATTACTATTTGTTAAAAGATAATTTTTTGTGCTACCTTTAAAAATAAACGAATTTCGCTGAAACTTAATAGACAATTGTGTTTAACAAATTGTGCGAATTGTTCACCAAGTTTATGATAACAAGGCGTATAAGTGTTGCCAGCTAGCACTTAAATGCAACACTCATACGCTCAGTAGTACTTGAAGTATCATAATGCAAAAACACGGTTGCCAGCCATGTTAGTCCTAAAACCGTCCATAAAATTTTTATTAACAAAAAACAAGATAACACTTCATGAAAACGTGTTCTTATAACAAAAAATAGTATTTAAAATCATATTTTAAACACAGCATGACATGATTTTTTTTTATAAAAACAATAGTATTAATTTTAAAGATCTGAAGTAAAAACCAATAAGATAGAATTTTGATTTTATATATTTTACAAATATATATCTTTATTATACATTTTTAACAAATCTTGTTTTATCGGTATATCAAAGCAATTTGATTTTTTAAATTTTAAATAATCTTTTGAATTAAGAATTTGTGAATCTATTTGGTCTCACTTTGGAATATTTTATTTGCATTATTAATCACAAAAATAATATATTTTAAGAAAGATAAGAAAAATTGATTTGTTTCATTCAAATTGGTTAAAATGGATCTGGCCGTGTGGATTTTATCAATGTCAACACAAAATGAGAAATAAATTTTTAAAGTTTCAAACAGTTCCAACAAGCGGTTTACAACTACTTCCAATGATAGCCACCGAGTTTGACTACGATGTAAAATTTTTTTGGGTTTAATATACAATAATTTTTGAATATCATCAAACCGACTACTTCGTTTGGGACTACACAAAGTAATGTAACTTGGGCTAAAGTTTCAACAGCTGACGGTAATTGAAGATATGTATAACTAGAACATAATGCTATCGAATGACAGACACATTTCATAATAAATAAGTTGGGAACATCTTTTTTTAGTAGTCAAGGGATTCATCATCGTTCATTTTCAAACAATTTTACCAACTTTTTATTAATTACCTTTTCTTTGTAGATGTAGATGCATTTTAAAGCAGTTTTAATTATAATTTTCTATAACTTCTGCCTTTTTCAACAACCGTTAGAATTTAATTGCTTTTTTTTTAACAGTGTTGGTAATTTTATGTTCTGAACATGAATATTTTCGTATAATACCAAGATGATCAGCACTAAAGCACAAAAATTACAACATTTATAGACAAAAATGTCTATCCCTCTTACACATTACTTCTATTATACGGAAAACAAATATTCCATTTGTTGAATAACAAGGCTGCAATATCACGAAATAAGTTTATTGCTAAAATGATGCCAATCCGAGCCTTTTTTTTTTAAAGTCGTCATTTTAGGAGCAAAAATCGTCAAATCGTCATTTACTCATTTTGGTTACCAAAAATCGTCAAAATGACGATAAATCGTCAAATCTGGCAACAGTGTGCAAAAGCTATGTAATACTCTCATCTTTTCTTAACAACTCAGCAAAACTTTGGTAATGGGTGCGATATTCTCATGCGTTACCTTGTAATGATAGCTCGTTATCTTTTTCATTATTGGCAAGCATAAAGTTATAAGTTACTCATTACTGATTACGTAATATATGATTTATAAATGTAATGTAATAATTTAAATATTTTTGAAAATCTATTTTTAGATACATTACTTTGTGTTTTTTTGTAAGCAAAAGGGTAATGCATGTTTGTTTTGGTAACACTAGCGAAAAACCGAAGCGCAACAACTCATTTAAGTTTAACGCAATCAAATACTATATGCGTCGATAGTTCAGTGTCTAGAGTTCTTGGCTGGCAACCAGATTTCCCTGGTTCGATTCCCATCTTGACCACATTATTTTTAATTACAAATAAATAAAATATTTGTAATAATTTTTTTAATAAAAATTCCTCTTTTTTAAAAATCTATTTTTAGACGCATTACTTTTTCCATTCTCGTAACCATATAAGTAACCCCTTACATTATCACCTTTAAAGTAATGGGTGTATACATTACTTTGAGGCTGTAAAATTCATCAATTAAGTAAGGTGTAAAGTAATCCATCAGCTCTTATTGCTACACATTACTTTACCCATTATTTGGTAATGTGTGGTTTTGCTGGGAGTCTGTAAAACAGCAATTTTTATTGAAAAACTACAAAAATTTATTAGTATCAGGTTACCAAGTAGTAGGTTATCAATTAAAAGAAGCGAACAAGTGTTTAATTTCCTATTTGCAGCTATATTTCAAATTAAAATGATTGAAAAATTCGCTTAAGATTTAAAATAAAAACACAAAAATTATAATTTTCATTTATTTTACATGTTAACTTAAGAAAAATAATAAGAAACAAAAAGTTTTTAATTCATTACTTGGTAATAACAATAGAACTAAAAAATGGTCGGAATTAATATCACAAAAGTAAGTATGCAGTTCTCAAAAATCGGCACTATGATTGAATCTATAAAGTCAAGGGGACATTTAATATTTTATTGGATAGCCCTTGGCCCTTTTAACTGATTTCAACATTTATGGCATAGATGCGATAAGATTTTGGGTAACCGAAGGTAGAATTTTATTTCACTCCTACATAGTGCAGCTTTAAGGGTATCTTTGCTTTTAATATTACACTCAGAATATTATGTAGTAAACTGTTTGTAGTTTAATAAAAAAGTTTTCCGTTCCATTTAAAAATAAAGGAACATACATTGGTTTTTCATAGAAATATCTATATTAACTTTTTTATACATTTATTCGAAATAATTTACTATCATTTACCATTTTTTTTAGTTTCATTTATTTTTTTCATTTGTTTGAAATTTAATAAAAATTTACCCACAAAACTGAAACTTGTGGTTTATTTGTGTCCGTAACAGTTATTACAAATTGAAATTTTGTTTGCTGTCTGTTTCAAAAAAAAATAATATTCAAAAAATTTCAATTTGTTTTTTTATTTAAATTGGTTGTATATATACAAAATTTTTTAATTCAAATTACAAGAACTTCATAAACACACATACATATACAAACACATTCATACAAAAAGTGTTTATAGCTTCATATGCATACATACATTTTGTATTGTACGAGTATATTAAAACAAAACAAAAAACAGAAAATACAAAAACCGAAATAATTTCAAATAAATGAAAAAAACATTTATTTTTTAAGGATTGGTAGGTAAAATTTTGACATTTATTTTAACTGATAATATCATTTGTTTCTTACGGATGTGTCAGTTGATTAATCAACATTTAAAAATAAATAACAAATGGCATTTAATTTAAATGAAAATTAAGTGGACCGGTTTTTAAATGAAATATCATTTCTTTTAAATGATATTTTCAGTTATTTTAACTTACAAACGTTTTTAAGTATTTGAGTTCTGATTTTTTACGCGATAATCCCACAAAGGTTCAATTGGGTTTAAGTCAGGTGATTGGGGGGAGGTAGTTTTTTTTATTGCTTTGGCGCTCTATACAAAAGCCATTCTCTAACAATATGGACTGTATATTTACACTCACAATATTACTTCGTTAAAAATAAACTGAAATACATCAAAAAGAGAACTATTGATTTTTCATTATATATTTAGCCCATTTTGTTATTTATTTTGAATCATTGTTTAATAACCGAAAAAAGCAGTAAAAAGATTCGAAAGTGGATTAAAATAACCATAAATTTTTAACTAACAAAGAGTAGAAAAAACGATTTTTTTGGTTTGTTTTTCAAATTAAAAAAAAAAAATTTATTTGTATGTAATTTTACAAAACATAACACACACAGATGTATATATTTTTTTATTTTCTTGTGTGTATCTATATATGAACAATTTCTTGTAATTTTTATAAAAATAATTTTGTATATATTCAAACTATTTTGGTAAAAAAAAAAACAAAAAAGAATTATATCAGTTTCAATTTTTAAAAACAGAAAACATAAAATTTTACATTTAACAGAAAATATCAACTCCTACTGAATGTCTGTAAATTGTTATAGTTTGTTTTTTTAAATGACTGATTCAAATAGTTAAAAAATATATTTATTCTTCATTTAAAAACAAAATTTACGTATTACTTTTTAAATAAACTACAGTCGGACATGTTTTACTGTCGGAGCCATATTTTTTGGATCGAGCTCAGTGTTCACTTTTCTCCACACTTTTTGATACCCATCTGAGCCAAAAATATTATATTTACTCTCGTCGGAAAAAATAACTAATTTCCAGAAATTTTCATCTTTAGTTTCGTACTCCTTTACGAAGTCGAAACGTTTTTTTCTATTGGCGCTGTTCGCGAATGGTTTTTTGCGGATGTTACGGCCATGTTAACCGGAAGAATGCAGCCCCAAAGAATGGTTTGTGGGTTACAGGTTTTTCCAGCCTCTTTTTCTATTTTTGCCAGTACTTTTGGAACGCTCTTCTCGGGATTTGATTATATTTTTCTCGTGATAATTCGTTTCTCCCTGTCATTGAAGGTTTTTGGATGCCCAGTTCCAGTCTTGTTATTAGTATTGCCCTCCGTATTATATTTTTATATAATTTTCTGAACTGTGGAACTACTTTTATTGTTAACTTTGGCAATTTCACGTTTTCCTTTCTTCTCTTTTTAAAGCCATAATTCTAATTTAGAAAAATTTGCAATAAAAACGCAATTTCGGTATTGAATCGAATTTATAATCACAATCGTTCTCTTTTTCCGCGATTTAAATGCGCTTAGTTGAAATGAAGGTCAAAACTTTAAAAACTGCATACTTACTTTTAGAAATTATAACGGGGTATGATAATTGTTTAATTATTTTTAGGCATGTTTGTATTTTTGTATAAGGCAATATATATATATGCACTCAGAAAAAAAGGTTAGTAGAAAAATTTGTAAACGGTTTTCAATCCCACTTTACTATTTTCGTACTGATTTTTAGTAAAAAAATTATTATTTAGCAAATCTATTTGCTATTTACATTTTAAACATTACAGAATTTTACAGAATATTTACAAATTTTCGTTGCTAATTTCAGAAACCATTTTACAAATTTTTGAAAACCGATTTGCTAAAATTAGCAAAAAAAATTAATAATTTTAAAAAGTCGATATTGAAGGAAATGTTATTTCTAATTAAACTTATACATACAAACTTAAATTGCCCTAAAATGTTACATAGGATTAAAAAAGGGATCGAAATTGAAGATACCGACTCATGTCTGAAAATAGGACATCCACTTAAAATATCACTAAAAAGGGTTTTTAGTTCTAAAAACAGCCCTAAAAATAATTGAATTTAACCTTAAAAGTAAAAAAAAAATTGACTAAAATATTTTTCAAAAAGGAAATTACCAAATTAAAACAAAATAATAAATTCGTTTATGTTTTAAAAATTTTTAAGATTTTTAAGCCTTTGATTTTTTCTTTTCATTTTGTATAAAATATTTTTTAAAAAATATTATCAAAATTTTTGATGCTCGATAAAAAAAATTAATCTAAAACTTTGTACTAATATTATTAGTATTTAGTAATTTGTTTTTGCTGATTTTAGCAAACAGATTTTAAATTCCACTTTACAAAAAGTCTACTAAAATATATAAGCGGCTACTAATTTTTCTACTAATTTCATTGTAATACACGTTAGCAGACATGTGTTGCTAAGATTAGCAACAAATACCGCTGGGCTCAAATTAGCAGAATTTCCCGTAGTAACAGCAAAATTTTCAGTTGCCATTACAGACTTTTTTTGGTGAGTGTATATATATATATATATATATATATATGTTATTGTAAGTGTAAAAAAACATAAATACTTCGGCATATTTTTCGAAAAAATAGAGATTTTTTATTATTTGTATGCTGCATACTTACTTTTGTGATACACTGTATTTTGTTTTTGCTTTACATTCTCTTTATTTTCAAAACTATATTAATAACATTAACGCTATTTGATATTTTTTCGGTAACGATATTTTTCGGTTATTTCGGTAACTTAGGGGGTAACGGCAGTCAAAAAACAAGTTAAAATGTTATTTTAAGGATAACGGTATTTGGTTTATTTCCATAACACTTCATAGATATTATGAAGAAGCAAATAAAAATACAAACTTAATGAACATTACAATGAACAGTCTCTTACAACTGAAATAATTGTTTAGAATTTTTTAGAAACATTTGTCATACATTTTTATAAACTCTTCATTATATTTAAGAAAACTTCATAAATATAATGAAAAATTGCTAACAGATGATTTATGAAACAGTTTCATCGATATGATGAAACTTGTTTCCCTGATATCCCAAAAGGTAGCACACTGCCCAAAATTTGATGTCAAAATATCGGATTGCCCAAATGCGATGTTGCACACTCTCATACAAATTCGAATAATTTTATCGAACTAAAGTCGGCTGCCACTACCGCTATATTCGGTTGCGTAGTCAGCTACATCCAGAGAAAAGATTGGTTGGTTTATCTGGAATAACCTATAATCCATTTCTATACCAAAATTTGGGCATTGGAAATCAAAAAAAAAAAAAAAGGAAAAAGAACTGAAAAGGAATGATATTATTCAATTATTAGTATTTCCAATCAATTCGTTTAGAAATTGTGTACAGTAGAATCAACCATTTATTTAGTGAATGTACTAGAAAATTAGTACAATCTATCAAATTTATTAATAAAGTGTCGATATTCGAAAGTGGTAACTACAAATACGGTTATCCTGATCTAATATATTAAATAAGGATTTCAGTTGAACCAATCGAATTGTTGATTCTATTGATTATAGAAGCCACTTAATGTTGGTATTTGTAAACGAATTTTCTAATAAATTTATTTTCCTAAAAAATTATTTAAATCCAATATTAGTGATTCAAATTTACACTCACAATATATTTTCCGTTACCGACTGTAGTTTAGTTAAAAAGTAATACGTAAAGTTTTTAAAAGAAGAATCAATTGAAATTCATAGAAATATATTTTTGAACAATATGAATCAGTTATTCAAAAAACAGACTATACAAATTTACAGACATTCAGTAGGAGTCGATGTTTTCTGTTAAAAGTAAAATTTTCGGTTTTCTGTTTTTTAAAATTGAAATTGATATAATTCGTTTTTGTTTTTTTACCAAAATAGTTTGTATATATACAAAATTATTTTAATAAAAATTACAAGAAATTGTTCAAATATAGATACACACAAGAAAATAAAAAAATATATACATCTGTGTGTTTTATGTTTTGTAAAATTTCATACAAATAAAAAAAATTAATTTTGAAAAACAAACACAAAATCGTCTTTTTTCTACTTTTTGTCAGTTAAAATTTGATGGTTATTTTAAACAACTTTCTATTGTTTTTACTACTTCTGTCAATTATTTAACAATGATTGAAAATAAACAACAAAATGGGCTAAATATAATGAAAAATCAGTAGTCCTCTTTTTGATTGCATTTTCGATTAATTTAATCTGTATTTTAGATTATTTTTAACAAAATAATATTGTGAGTGTATAAGTGTTTGTGGGCTAGTGGGTAGAGAGCTAGCCTAGTACTTAGAATTTCCGAGTTCAAATCCCGGTAAAGGCAAACATTGAAAACAAAATATTTTTTTTTTATTAAAATGAAATATTCAAATGTTTAAATAATAAATATATCAAAGAAAATTTAATTAAATTGTGGTGAAGTAAGCAAGGGTGTGAATTATGAATCTGAATGCCCAGGTTCGATACTGGAAAAATCTAAAAATAATTTTTTTTAAATACAGTTTTGTAGAACGTAATAATATTTATGTGGAATATGAATATTAAATAAGACAAATGAATATTGGCTTTTACAACTAAAAATATAATATAATATGAAGATAGTTGTTGTAACTCGATTGGCAACAAATTCGTTGGGCACAACTGATACTTTTTTCTGGGTGTATAACAGCCAAATTGATAAAGTTGCAAAAACCGATTTAATACGGTTATAACAACCGAATTTTTATATGTGTGTAATATCTAAAGATTATATATTTTACGTTTTATGACAAAATACAATTTCAATTGATTAACTTTAATTGAATGCCAAACAAGCAATATTATCCAGTTGTAATTATACTAATTATATAGAATTGCGTCATTATAAAATCTGACCACCCTAAATGCCAATGACACCTAAAGTGTGACTTGAAAATCTCAAAAGGTGTTTGACTTCATGGCTTTGCCTTAACTTTTCATTTAGATTTTAAAGATAAAATTTTGTTGTTTGTTTGTTGTTGTTGTGTGTAAACTTTATTTTCAGCAATGACAACGTGATTTTTGCTTTAACATACGAAAATAAAAAAAATAACAATTATTTTTTAAGTTCAAGTCTTTACACATGTGCCACACAGCGTCTGTCCCAAATCAGTGAGGGCAGCTTCAATAGACTTTCGGCCAGATTTTAATTCGATGAAAGTAGTAACTTTCAATTCAAAATTGGAAAATCTACCAAATTTTAACTTGCTACAAAAATTTTCGTGCTACGAAAATATGCGAATATGTTTGGACCCAATTGTGTATCCATATTGTGGAGACTTTACCCCCCTTCGAGCCAACCGTTTCGAAATCGGTTAAAAAATTACTGAGTTAGAAAATTTTAAGTGCGCCAGTCCAAAAAAAATACTCTTTTCCCCATATCTCGAAATTTTGAGGGTATATTGTAACTTATAAAACCGGTTATATAATACACTCAGCTAGACCTAAAACCTACAATAGGTCATTTCCCAAGTTATTTTTCAGTGCAGCACCTTGTTATAGATGTATTTATTTTTTTTAGATCAAAAGTGAACATTTTAAAGATCTTTTGATATCTTGTAGGACGAAAATCTGGAGATAGTTCTAGAAAATTGTAATCTAAAAGTATTTTGTTACTATCACACGATCAGCGGCTTTGGTACAGACACAATATTATTTGTATATAAGAAGTTAGAAATCCAACCACCAAACCGATTCGTGTTAATAAAACCTTAACAATCACCTCAGTTAGTCGAGCGAATGAGTAGCGAGTATGTTTGTTATTCACATGCGTATAAATTTTCTGCGTTATCTTCATTAAAAAATGGCAATAAAATTTGTGTAGTGCTGTTTTTTTTTTGTTTGTATATTTTGCAAATGAATTAAAATTTATTTCTTGTTAAACATTACAAACAGACATTCCAATGTTTAAATTTATCTGATCTTCAATGTTGAGTTGTTTATGTTAATTGCGAATTTGTTTGGCATTTGTTAATGAAGAGGGAGGAAGTAATGAAGCAAATACAAATATATATAAAAATATTATTCCTCACAAATAATATCCCATGCATTTTCTATATTTAGTATAAATAGGTTTGTTTGCGATCCTTATGGATAAAGTTCCGTGAAATGAGAGTTAAAAAAAATACTCTCAAGAGTACGTTATTAAAAATTTATACATAAGATTAAGAAAGTGATGACATGTTGAGTTCTAAAAACCATATTCATTATTTTTAAAAATTTTCCAAAATTTCGTTGTTTTGAAAATTAAAATTTTTCGTTTTACATACACAAACAAATAAATTATTTGGAAATCGGTTGAAAGTAAGGAAAATCATTTGCCTAACAACAAATGTAATAGTTTTCTTAATCAAACAAATACATATTCGAAATACTTCAAAAATCGGTTAAATCAATCAACAAATTAATTGAAGCAGTGATTTGTAGACTTAACCGCATTAAAAAATTAAAATTATTACTGTAAACTACTAATGTGTGGTTACAAAAGATTTTCAATATCCATTGCATAACAAAATGTCAAATCAAAAATTGAAACTAAATAATCAAGTCAAATTTTTAAAAGATCATGAAAAATTAAAAAAAAACTTTTGTTTGGGTTAGTAAAATTATAATAGCCTGTTCCTCTATTTCAAAAGAACACGTTCGTTCGCTTTCTAGTCGAAATAAAACTGATTTGGGTTTCACTAACTCTATTTCTATGCGAACGATGACTCGATCGACAAGTCGAATGAAAACGTAACTGTTTTCATACAAAATTTGGTTTCTCTATTTCGAACAGCTCGAACGCAAATGTCAAAATCAGTCAGTTGCTATTTTTTTGTCGAGTAAATATATATTTGATATTTTTAAAAGCAAAATGAAGTAAAAAGGGCAAGGTATAACAAAAGGTAAGTACAAAATAATACAATTATTTATAGTTTATTAAGAATTTTAAATTTTAGTTAAAAAAAATCAACAATGGACCAGCCGAAGACGCATGTATTTTATATTGAAAAAGGCCAAGTTTTGCCAGAGGGACTCTGGCGTTCGGAGCAAAGAAATTTTCTGCAGAGGATGAAAAGACAACAGCAACTGGCAACAGAAAAGCTTTCCGATTAACAATCTCACCCACAACCAATCGATAACAAAAATTTTGCAAATAAACACATTCTCAAATAAAAATTGATTTCTTTATTGTTATTTTTTTTTATTTCATTTGTCATATACAGCTGATCACTGTTAAACAGGGTTGTTTTTGTCTTTAAGCAGTTTAGTAGTATTTTTGCTACTTTTAAAGAAAATTGTAACAAATGCTCAAAATACATGATCTGGCATCTCTGTGATTTGTAAATGCGTAAGAAACTAGAGAAACCCAAATTGATTCGAATTCGAGTGACTTGCTATCGTTCGACTAGTTTTTCGTTCGAGATCGAGGAACAGGCTATAAGAGCATAATACAAAATTTATAACAGAAAATTTTGTTAGTCTTTAATTAGTTGAAGAATTTAAACAGTGGTCTTTTATATCGAATTTAATGCTGCTTGTAACGGGAAAAAAATTTAGAGCACGTAGGAAGTAGGAAATATTTTAGGGCAATAAGCCTTAGTATCAAACATTTTTATTTTAATCTAGGATTTACCGTCAGAACTAACCGTTTTTCAGATGAACAGTATAAAAACCTTTTCAACCTCTGGCGTTTCCAAAGGAAATAGTACTAAAACTGTAATGATATGATAATTTTCCATTAAAAAGACTGCATTTATCATGCACTCAAAAAAAAAACATGAAATAGATAAAAAATTTTCCTCAATTTAAGTCAAATTTTATTAAAACTTAGAAAAATTTTGTTAAAATTAAAAACGAAATAGTTTATATACTCAAAAATAGTTCATATCTTTCCTAAACAATATTTCTTGATTTTAGAAAAAAAAACAAGTATATTAAATAAAAATTTATTAATTTTTAAGAAAAACATCTCTTTTTAAAAAAATTGCATAAAATGTGATAAAAATATTTTTAGTTCAAGAAAAACAAAAACAATTTAGACATAATTTTTTCCCATATAGTTCAAAAAATGTGTCTAACTTAAAATGAGAAAGCATTTGAACTTAATGTGTGTTCGCGAATAGAAAAATTATTTATTTATTTATTTATTAATAATTTTTAATTTATTTATTAATTTATTTATTTATTTATTTATTTATTTATTCATTTATTTATTTATTTATTTATTTATTTATTTATTTAATTATTTATTAACTTATTTATTTATTTATTTATTTATTTATTTATTTATTTTTTTATAGACTTACTTATTTATTTATTTATTTATTTATTTATTTATTTATTCCACTTAATGCCATTAAACGCCATTTCTAAATTCAGATTTTGAGCCTACCACCTTCTTATTTTTAAAAATTGTTTTCTAAAAATTAGTTCAGGCAAAAAAAAAATAAGTAAATAATTTTTTCCTATG
Organism: Eustalomyia histrio; assembly: GCA_949748255.1. Classification (NCBI taxonomy): domain Eukaryota; kingdom Metazoa; phylum Arthropoda; class Insecta; order Diptera; family Anthomyiidae; genus Eustalomyia; species Eustalomyia histrio. The sequence goes on from OX456527.1 coordinate 44,067,760, forward strand.
TAATTAAAAATTTATTTGATTTTAGAAACTGATGAACTATTTCTAGGGAAAATTTTCATGCAACTCAGTTCAGATAAATTTTAATAAAATATAATTTTGTTTTTGTTCAAGTAAAAGTTTTGTAATTTTTGAGAAATAATAACCCTAGGTATAGGATTTTTTGATTGGAAAACGTTTAACTTATTTTCAACATTATTTTCCAAAAAAATAAATAAAATAAAATAAAATACAAACTAGTTTCTTTTTCTAATTAAAAAAAATATATATTTTTAAAGGAAACAAAATAAAGTAACCATTAAAAAAATTATCGTGCATGATTGTAATTTTTGGTTCGTGATCATGCGTTAGCACGATCCTAAATGTTGAACTTATTGTAGCTTAAAATATATTTTAAAAATTTTTTAGCAAAAGGGAAATAATTTAGAATTTGCGCTTTCATATAAAAATTTTGTTTGCTAACTACAATACAAAATATCGCAAGCACATTTAATACATTACGTCAAAATGGCTTTCCTAAATGGACGTTGCGCCTATTAAGCTTTATATTTATGGAAGGCACTAAAACAATTTTTTTCATTGAATTATAAAAAAAGTTAAAGTTATATGTCAATTAAAGTTTAAGCTAAAAATGTCATTTCCAATAAAAACAAGAAATGCAACAGTGATATTTTGTATTTTTGAAAAAATTTCCTTAAATTAGTTAATTTAAGAAGACAAAGGACCTCCAGTGTTCCTAAGCCATAGATGCCCCTTTTTGTAGTTCTCTCAAGGAGAACCGTTAATTAACTAAGAAAAGGATTTGACCTTGCCACAAATTATTACGTTTCAGAATATCATGTAGAACATTTTTTTTTAATTTGTTAATACATTCATTTTGTATAATTCAATTTAATTGAAAGACAATGATGTATAGCCAACAGCTTGTTAAGGGCAGTGTTCTCACTAAGCGGATGTCCTCCGAAAGTGGAAAAGTACATACACAATCAGTTTAAAGTACTTAAAAATATATGGTGAAATATATTTCCTTCGCCATAGAAACAGTTTAGGAGGAAATTTAACTGTTTTCTAATAAAAATTTAGTTCTCAATAGTAAATTTTTTTTTATAATTTTGACCAAATTTAAAGAAAATTTTTTTCCTAAATTTCAAACAAAAATTTTTTTAAATGTTCGTAAAAAGTATCTTTGGCGCTGTTTTCGTTTTAATTTTTCTTCCAAATAAGTTAATTTTTTTGTGGGTGTGTAATTGCAATTTTGGGACATCGTTTTTTTTTTTAAGTTTTGAATACCAATTGGCTTTCTGATTTATTTAAAAACATATAATAATGAGTTACTAATAACTAGTTATTTATTCCATCATTTTAAACGTTACCAATAACGACTTATTTTTATCACTATTTCTATAGGATTTTGTATTTTTTGAATACAATTAGGTCTGGTGCCATATCCGGCCATATTTGATGCACTTTATAGAGATCTAGTGCCATATCTGAAAGGATCTGGAAAATTTGTGATTTGGCATTCAGACACCAAAATAAAAATGTTTTTAGATATAAAGGTGTTTTTCAATTTCTTATTTCATGCAACAATATTTAGAACAAAATGGGTATGATTATATGCGGTGCACCAGATTTGTCTTGATTTGATCAGATCTAATTATATCTCAAATTTGTCCCCGATTTTTAGATCTAATGAGATCTCTGATCATTTTTTACACGGGTATATATTGACGCCAATGGGTCTTAATACTTACTACATATTGCTGACATGACATCAGTACTTACTACATTTTCGAACGGAAGCTTCTAAAATCTTTATTTATATGCTAACTACATTTTTGCTTATAACTTCTTAGAAGATTGGCCAAAATGTACCACAACCTAAATACTGTGATTGGGATGTAATGTCAATGTAAGAGGAAAAGAAAATCTGTGAACAAATTGTCTTGGCTTTTGAGTCACCTCAGAATTTCAAGATATCAAAAGGGGTTAAAAACTGGACTTTTTAATTTTTTTTTAACTTTATAAGTTATTTAAACTAAATAAACCGTATGCAAGAGTGGTATCATTGAAAAGGGATTTTTGTGGGCTGTTTACTGGTGTCTTTTTTGGAACCGGTTTGTTTTTATAAAAATTTCAAAAACTTTGGGTACTTTATATAGAGAAGTATACTGCGTTGGCCCTCGAATTCATATTTTTCATTAATTCCCAGCAAAAATGAAACTGCCAAAGAAGCAATAAAAGCATCACTACTATGGCAAAGGCATCACTTCTTTTCTTATGGTTTCATCGATAAATTTAACATTAGCGTGTCATAGGATGGAAGTATTCAAATGTAGCTACTAGCATTACTCATACTTTACTCTAAGGAAGCAATGATAATACAATGATTAGGGTATTCTGAATAATGAGTGGAAAATGTTCATATACTTTGTGGTATTTAAGCTTTGATAAAAATTTAATTCATAAGAATGCAGAAAAATAAGTTTAAAGAAGCGAAATTTATGCATTGATATACAAATACTTTTTATTAAAACAAATAAATAATTCTGCATTAGTGAAAAAGCAATTTTGAAACATTTTTTAAAAATTTTAATGAATTTTTAGACAAATTTTAAAATATTTTTGTATAATTTAAAATTTTGAAACATTTTTAGACAATTTTAAAATATTTTTGAACAATTTTAAATAATTTTTACACAATTTTAAAACATTTTTCGACAATTTTAAAATTATTTTGGTAAATTCTAAATTAAAACTGGAAATGGTGTAGTGTTAAATAATATACATAATGCAAAAATGCACAGATTGCGTCGTCATAAATATTTAAGGCTGAAAAAATGCAAATGACAGGCCAGATAGTTTCAATTAAAGGTAAAAAATCTGTTTTTCTTGATTTTTCAAAACTTTTATAAAAATTTCAAAACTGGATAAATTCTTACCCTCATGAAATTTTAAACTAAAATATAAAAAATGATTTAATAAAAAAATTAAAAAAGTTCATCAGAACTATTTTCTCAATTTGAATAAATGCTTTGGATTTCAAAAAAATATACGATATACTATAACTATAGAACGATATACTATAACTACTATAGAAGTAATGCAGTAATTTTTTAAGATATGCATCGGGTTCATATCCAGATCACTGCATTTGAAATATCAACACATGAATTCTTTTGGAAGTACCTTAGAATAACATCAAAAAATCATAAAAGAATGTCAACTGAAGTTTAGGAAGCAATGAAAGAAGTTATAGTCACAGAATGACTACCATTTTTTTTGCTGGGTTACTATATTTTAGTGAACAGTGCATTAACAATTGTTTTAAATAAAACTTTTCTTTCATGCAGATTTTTAACAATTAATGTTTTTTTTTTTTTTTTTAATTTAAGCAAACTACGTAGGAAAAAAAATGTGTTAATATAACAGTTGATAAAAATAATTTTCCCAAATTTACATGAAAAAAAGTCTGCAAAGAAAGGAATATTACTCTCTCATTTACTAATTTTCGATTACAAAAGGCGAAACATAAAGTGATTCTGAGTTTGCAAAAAAGTACAAATTTTACTTCCAAGTTTTAATTTTAGTTAAATCAAATTATTAAGCAGTCACTTGCATAAAAAAATTAATTTCCCACATAAACTTTGTCAAAGTTAAATACATCTGCTAATAAACTTGTGTTTAACCGGCTCGTCAATGTTCTGTAAAAAATATTTTAAAATAATGTCTGTACAAATGTTTGTTTGCAATATTCATATACAATTTAACTTGCAACTTAAGCTTTAACTTGTCACAAAGTGGTTTCATCAATAGTTAATATGAGACAAAAAATAAAAATAACCTACTCAAAACCGACAGGAAGATAGAGAGACAGACAGACAGTCAGCCAAATAGATGACGGTCATCGAAGATAAACAACATACTACAAAAAGTTTGATAGAAACCAATAAACTATTAAAACGACTGCCAGACACATGCTGTTAATGATATTTATGAGTATAAGAATGCGGCAACCTGTAATAGAATAAACGCAACAAAATGTGATAATTGTTTATAATTAAATCTGGGAGATTATTTGAAAGAAATTATTTGACAACTTCTCAATAAAGTAAAAGAAAATACTTAACCCTTTTTAGACACAATATTATTATTACTTAACCCTTATACGCTTTGCCGGAGATGTAACTCTTATCGTTTTGTTTGAGAATTAGAGGAGTGAAATGTTTTTTTTAAATAATCAATTCTAATTGTGTTATTTCTTTTTCTCGGTAGCTTTATTCGTTCTGTTAAAAAAGGTATTTGTTAGTTTTAAATGATTTTTTTTAAATCTATATTTTGTATCTGTGACTCGCTGTCCAAAAAGTCCACCAGGGCTTTCTATGCCTCTTTGGGAGGACATGGGGTCTGAGACCGCGGGTGTTCTATTGGTCATTCTATACTATTGTCAGACCTATAATCACATATGCGATCGAACAGTTGAAAACGATGGATGCCCTCAAGAGGATCTACCGTCTGGCGTGCATTGGTATGACGGGCGCGAGCGGGACGTGTCCTACGGATGCCATCGGGGCCATGCTGGGAATTCCTCCGTTACATATCTCTGTAATGGAGGCGGACAATATGGGTTCAACTAGACTTAGAGAAAGAATTCGGTAGCATGAAAAGCGGCGACCTAAGGGGTCACATGAGGATCGCCAAGATTCTTATGGATGACCCAATCACAAAGGTCGCGGATAGGATGCTACCGGAACAGATTTTGGTCAGGTACTTTGACGCTATGTCTTTTGATAGGAGCATGTGGACCAACCTGACTTGGGAAACTGAAGTTGGGGCCTAGTTATGGTTCACAGATGGCTCGAAACAGCTGAATAAGGATACGGGTGCGAGGGTTTTAGGGCCCGGGTTTTAGCGCGCCCTTCCCATGGGCATATATCCCTCCATTTTCCAGGCGGAAATTTTCGCCATATGTGTGTGTGTAGAGGAATGCCTATGGAGGCATGTGGTCAGATCTCGTGTCTATATTATCTCTGACAGTCAGGCGGCACTAAGGGCTCTTATGTCACACGAGGTGTCATATAAAATTGTCATGTAATGTATTACGGAGCTCAACAGACGCGTTAGGAGCATCTCCCGTACCCAGTGATGGATTCCGGGCCATGAGGGGCATGAGGGCAACGAGAGGGCGGATTGTCTGGCCAACCGTGGTACCCGTCGGCCCTTCATAGGCCCTGAGCCTTTTTTGCGGGGTGCCCATCTAGTGGCCAAAGACAGGCCAAGAGATTAATATCTATGCCCAGTGGTGGGTTTGGGCGACTATTGGATCTTAGCCGAAGGAACCTAAGGAACCTGACTAGATACTTTGCTGGTCATTGTGACTTTCAGAATTATAGGCACAAGAAGGGTAAGTCGGACACTGAGTTGTGCAGGTTTCGCGGGTTGAAATCGGAGACGTCAGAACATGTCCTGTGCGATTGTTCTGGGATTTGTGTCAGGAGGATCAGGTTTTTAGGTGACCGTTTCTTGTCGTCTTCCGACATTTGGAACACTTCAGTTGGAAAGGTTCTTGGCTTCATCAATACCTTGAACCTTTAGGGTGGTTCTGAGCAGCACAAAAGACTTATTATGGTCGCGGTGCGCAGTGCTATTTGAAATAATAAAATAATAATAATAATCTCTGCAATAAAGCGCACAGTGGTTCCAGTTCAAAAACAGTGTAATAAATATAGATCGCATAAACAACTGCACGTAATCATTGTGATAACCGAATTTTTTGTCAACCGCATGGTTCGGTTGTGGCCATCGATATTTTTCTAACTCCTGTAATAGCTACATAGACGACGAGGAGGGGAGCATCTAGCTCTTGCCCTTCTTATGTCTGGCGCTGACGTTTTGTACAATGCTTTCACAGGGAATGCTATATTTTCACTATCTAAATGATATTTAGGATTTTGAATCCCTAACTGGTTTAACAGTCAGTCTTGTGGCATCTCAGTGGACCTCGGAGTCTGAGTGTGTTGGTGCATACACTCCGGGAGAAAAGTTCTATCATATTGGTGAAACTGTTTTATAAATCTTCAACATTTCATAACAAAATTTAATAAAAAAACTATGTTTAATTTGTTTAGGTTGCAAAACAATTTTGTTTAAATCTAAATTAAGTTATCATTTTTATTTACGTGAAATTAAAACGAAACTTCTACACAAAAACGTTGAAACTTACGATATTTAAAAATATTTAAGAAACTTATTCATAAACATGATGAAGCTTCTTCATGAATATTTCTTAATTATACCTAACATTTTTTAAACATTTTTCATCATATTCACAGGTTGGTTGAAAAGTTCCTGCGCTCGAAATGAAAGAATACTGTTTTTGTTACGAAATATATTTTTTTATTCAATATAATCTCCTAGAAGCTCAATACACTTGTTCCAACGATCTTCCAATAATTTTATCCCATCCTTATAATGGTTTTCTGGAAGCTCTGCAAAATAACCGTCTACGGCTGCTATAGCCTCTTCATTCGACGAAAATGCTTTCCACGAAGGAATTGTTTAAGATTTCTGAAGCGATAGTAGTCACTGGGAATCAAATCTGGTGAATACGGTGGATGTTCAAGCAATTCGTACTTTAATTCTTTGAATTTAGCCATCGTCAAAACATTTTTGTGAGCAGGTGCATTGTCTTGATGAAAAATGATTTTTTTCTTCTTTAAACCGGGTCTTTTCTAACGAATTTTTTCATCCAGCTGATCCAAAAGGCTGCAACAATATTCAGAGTTGATTGTTTTACCTTTCTGAAGATAATCAATCAACAAAATTCCTTTTGCATCCCAAAAACTGATGCCATAACCTTCTTTGCTGATCGTTGTGACTTCACCTGCTTTGGAGCTGAACAACCAGCTTCAGTCCACTGTAAACGTTCTTGTTTCAATTTAGGATCATGGTGGTAAATCCAAGTCTCATCCATAGTTATAAAACGACGCAAGAAGTCGGTTTTATTCGGCTTAAAATGCTCCAAATTACGCTGAGAAATTTGTTTTCGATCCAGTTTTTGTTGAATTGTTAATGTGTGCGGCACTAACTTTCCAAACAGTTTTTTCATAGGTAATTCTTTATGTAAAATATTGAGTACTCGTTCGTCTGAGATGCCTATGGCATTAGCAATTTCATGCTTAGTCAAACTTGGATCTTCACTAACCATATTATGTACCTGCTCAATGATTTCTGCTGTGGTTGCAGTTTTTGGTCGTCCTTCGCGTGGATCGTCTTTAAGGCTGGTACGACCACGTTTAAATTCAGCAGCCCAAAATTCAACGGTGCGTTTTTAAGGTGAGGACTCCTTATACACTTCTAACAATTGTTCATAAATTTCCTTTGCTTTTAAACCCTTCAAAACAAAGAATCTAATGACTGCACGATATTCAATTTTTTGCATATTAAAAAAAATCAATGACCCGTCAACTTCAAATGCATTGTAAACAAAGAAAGAATTGACAGAATGACTTGAAACTTTGCATGTGTTCTCAGGACAGTTATACCAACTTGAGAAAAAAAAAGTTTGGAGCTAGCAGTGCCATCTCTTGGTGAGCGCAGGAGCTTTTCAACCAATCTGTATAACTAACTTATATTAAAATAATGCAAATTTAGTGCTTAGTTATAAACGAGTATATTAATGTGAAATTTATATCAAAATTTCTCTTGGATATCTTATCCGCCAAAAATGTGTTAAGTTAAATAGTAAGTCGCAAAAGAAAAGCATCTTACATTATGGGGTTAAATTTGAGTAAAGCGTATTTTTTTATTTCTTAGTTGCTACTACTGCTACAACTACTACACGAACAAAAAAAAAAAAAATAAACAAAAAACAGTTGAACTTAATTATTTTGTAATCAATAAAACTTAACTGAATCAAACTCTTAATAACTTGTAAAGTAAGTTTTCTGCTTTTTTGTTTGCTTTTAATTGAGAACCTAGATTTGATGGTAACTTTTAAGAACTCTTAAGTGAATTAATAAATATTCTGGCTTCAGGGTGTCTAGAAGGAGTGTAGTATATATAGAGTTTATAGTCTCCAAGTTACCGTTGTGCGAAGTATTAATATATTCTTATCTGTTTTTTTTTATCACTTTCTTATTGCTTTATTTTGTAAATTGTTTGCGTAAAAACATAATAACATAGTTCAGTAAGTGGCTGGGAGCAAGCTTTTCTTATAAACAAGATCAAATTAATGTCATGGTAATAATTGGGTCAAATTTCTATTGCGTAAAATGGGAATTTTTATTAGAATAGGAAATTCTACTTAAAATAATAAAAATTCTATAGTTTGTCACAGTTTTTGTCAAACTTGGGTATTTTTCATTGGCATTATTTGTTTTTATAATCAATGATAAAGAAAAAAATATTGATTACATTGCACAACAATTTCAAACTTTTTTCCAAAATTACGGGGTTCCGACGATTGATTCTTGTCAAGAATACAAAAAAAAAAAAATATATGTATGTCAGCGTTTTGATAGTTTACATCGGAATTTAATTTTAGATGCGATTTAAGTTTCCCATCCCTGGCCTGTTTTTGCAGCATCTAGGTATATAGTTTCTTTACATCTGAGATGTAGGGTATGTTCAGCAACTTTGTAGATAATGGTATGGCAAATATTTTTGTAAAAAACCACCCCGAAAAAGGGGAAGGGCGGGGATGAAATGTTCCACAAAAATGTTGGCCATAAGATTATACTATATATGTCAGAACACACTTAAGCCCAAAACTTAACACAAATACCAAAAACCAGACAAATTTAAGATTGCTCATCAAATTTCTAGTCAGATTTTGGGATGACCTAAATATTATGTAGGTGATCCCAAAATCATCCAAAAATTTGCCTGGACATCTAATAAACAATCTTGAATTTGATAGGTTTTTGGTGTTTGTGTCGATTTTGGTGTGTTCTGACATATATAGTAGAATTTAATGGCCAACATTTTTGTAGAACATTTCATTCCCGCCCTTCTCCTTTTTCGGGATGTTTTTTACAATTTGGTAGAATAAAGCCAAAAAATGCCGTTATGATGGGGAGTTAGAAGGTTAGTATGTATGTTCCACAAAAATATATGTCATACCACTACCTACAAAGTTGTTGAACATACCCAACACCACAGATGTAAAGAAAACATAGTTTTATATACTGATATGCTGCAAGAACAGGCCAGAGCTGGGAAACTTAAACCGCCTCTAAAATGAAACTCCGATGTATTTTTTTTTTGTGTTGAACTGTGTTATTGATGTGTTTACATTGGTTAAACCAGTTATGAAATGACAGCAATGCCTAAAACAAACTCAATACAAAAAGGAATAACGTCATGGAATCACTGACTCAACATAGCCCAGAACAACCGCTTCCGGTAGAAAGTTGAAATTTGGTACATGGGTTTCTCCTTCGACGTAGATATCCGTTGAATTGGGATTTGTGGAAATTTCTGCGGGGAGAGACAAAAAGTTAAAAAGTTTCCCTCACCAAAAACATGCGTTCCCAGGAGTAAGGGGTTAATGATAAGGTATATTTTAGAACTATCGCCAGGGACGTGATAAAAATGGCACGTGGGCAAAAAGTCTCCTAGTTCAAGGACTGGTCCAACCTCTTGGGCTACCTAAAATTTGGTACGAAGATTCCTCCTCCGGAGTAGAACTCAGCTAGGATAAGATTTTTGGAAAATCTTATGCGATGAGCAAAAAAGGGGAATATTCTTTACCTTGACGGCCAGCCAAAACTGCTGGAGATAAGAAGTTAAAATTTAGTACATTGGTTCTTTTTACATTGTAGATTTTCAAACCTGACGGAATTTTTGAAAAGTTCTCCGAGAAAAGCCAAAAAATGAGAAAAGTCTTCCGTTTGGTGACCCGCCAAAACTTCTTGAATTAGGAACTTGTAATTTGATATGTAGATTTCTCATCTTAATTACCAATCCTCTAACACGGGATTTTTCGGAATTCTTTCAGTGAGAGGCAAAAAGAGGAAGTCCCCCCGTGACAACTTGTCCAAAACTTTTTGTCGAGAAATAAAAAATATGTGTTCCTTGGAATATGGCTCGATGATAAGGCGGGATTTTTGGAAAGAGAGGAAAAGGCTTTGCTAGAAACCCGAAGTTTGGCGGCCTGCCAAAGCTATCAATATTATTTTAGGAAAAATGCATTGCTAAAAATTTTTTTGGAAAATAGTAAATTAAGAAAAAAATATTACATTTATTGTTTTTCATCCTTTTCTTGTTCCTTTATTTAAATGTTAAGTAATGAAGCAGGAAATTTCTATTTTCAGCGGATTTTTATTTCTAAATTTTACTTAACAATCTGTTATTATTATTTGGGCAATTCACAGCTGGTATTGTATTTTGTATGTTGTATTGAAATACAAATACTTTGTTGTGAACAGTCAGTTGTATTTTCATGTTGTAAAACGTGAAATAGTAAAGAAGAAGAATAAAAGTATTTATAAATTAATAGAAACAAGAAGAAACAAATAAAAATAAAATGAGCAATAAAGGTGAAAGTGAAAAATACAAACAAATTATTGATTTATATGAAAAACATAACTTCTCTTCCAGATTCCAAGCTGTCTTCAATTATAGCGCACTCTGTAATTCAGCTTTCAAACAAATCGTCAAGTAGTTGTACATTTTTAATAAAGTACCTAAAACAAAAAATAAAAGTTTATTGAATAATAAAACTACGAGTATATACATATGTAAAAAAAAACTTACTTTTAACGGTTACGCCATCCATCCTGCCGGCTACTTTTAACCCCTCCCATGCTTTAGCTTTGTTGTAGCTAACTCGCATATTTCTGCCTTTTGCTCTAACTCTACAGAAGCGCTTGGAATAGTGTTGAGCTGTTAGCTTCTGAAATCAAACGCAATATTAGAATACATATTCATTGACACAAACATGCACTACATACATACCTCGAATTCCCAATTTTCCATTAAAAAGTCAATTAAAGACTTTTCTTCTGCCACTGACCACTTTCTTGTTGGGTTTAGGCGAATGCGTTTTGGTTGAGACTAAAAAGATAAAATACATATGAGATATATATAAAAACGTATATTTTCAAAGAAATAAACTTACCGATGTATTTGTATTATTTGCCATTTTCTAATTTATATTTTTTTATCAACAAATGTATACAAACTGGCATTCACTTGAGACTGATATGTTGTGATACACAATACAACACTTAATAAACACAGCAAATTAAATTGTAAAGTTGTATCAGATTTTTAAGTGTAAATTACCAACAACAATTTTACACTATTGTAAAGTTATACACGATACAACAAATACAATGATACAATACCCGTTGTGAATTGCCCAATTATTTCTATATTAGTTTGACACATTGAATTGTTTACAGATACGCTTTATTACGTTACGTGTTCTAGAACTATTTTCATGGAATCGAATCTAGTGGAACTAGTTTTCGAATTGATGTGGTTGGGAACTGGGTATTGACTTTATAAGTACACATATGGTCAATATTGTCTATTAAAACAATTTATTTCAGATAATGTGCGCTAGAACAAAAGCAAAAAATTGTGTTAAGCACTTTATTATTTTATTCTCAGGTTTTTTTTTATATTTTGCCATCATCATTGACTAAAAACGCTCTAAGGGGTTACACTCTATACTATACAAAAGGTCAATACATAAAATTTTCCAAAAATACCAATAAATCAAAGTTAAGAAAAAACAAAAAAACTAAGAGAGAAAAAGCTATAGGAATTTATAAAATGTACTTTCTAACAACTAAAAGTTATCTACAATATTGAGTATGTGAACGAATAAATGTTTTCAAATTACTTATGTATCCGTACACTACACCTTTAAACCAACGAAATTAACCGCGAAATGAAAAAAAAATGGAAAATATTTGGCACATTCATCAATCTTATTGTTTTTTTTTTCGTGTTATTTACAAACTTTATAAACTTTTAAATTTGTTTCGATCTTTAAGTATATATTACAACCAAAAATAAAAAAATTGAACCTTTAAAACATCTTTTGTCCATGACGTAGCAGACGCCAACCACACCTTATCACCATCAACAACAACAACAAAGGAATAGAAAATGAAAAAATCGCCATCTATTGTATTCCAAAATAATAAACCTAGTAACCAAGTGACCACTTTAGTTTGTATGTTTTTATTTTTGTTTTATCTTGTAAAGACCTATTTATTTCTGCATCATATGATGACCAGGTACTTTAAGTTTATTATCGTATTGGGGACATCTTAGGGGAATCAACGTGTATAAATCAGACATAGGTGGTTTTTTTTTCATTACTACTTAATCGCTATCAACGTTTATGGGTGGCAGTAAATTTTTTTTACTCTGCGTGATTTTGAGAATCACTTTTCTACAAAAAAATCTTTTTTCTACAAAAGAAACGCCTTGGTATGTTACATAAAATGTAGCGGGTTCAATCCCTGGCGAGGACAACAGCAATTTAGAAGAGTAAAGTGTGTGAGACTTCTATCTCTCATACATATCACAATGTCCTCCTTCAATGTTCTCACAGCACAGCTATAAAATAAAAAAGTGATATTTTGAAAATAAACGCTCAAATACGAATTAAAACTTTGGAATCAAAATTTGATTTAAAAACAGTAAAAGTAAATATTATGTTCGCATTCGGTGAATTACCCGTATTTAGCCAGTATGGGATCAGTTCTATTAGAATAACATAATAAGGTTCAGCAATCGCTTTAGACCTCAACCAAACCAATCGGAAAACGCATTTCCTTGATTGTCCTTTAACTCATTACATTTTTATAAGCTAAAGAAATAGTTTAAAATTTACTAGCGGGCAAACCTCGCTATGTTGTTAGCGTAAATGCAATGTCGACCGGAATTACCGAAGTCCCTACATGAAAAAGATTCAAAGAGTACCTTATTAGAGCATTAGCACACAGGCAAGGGAAGAAATATTTTATAATTTAGGTTACCCATATTTTAAATTATAGATTTCTTGCCAAAAAGAGTTTGGGCAGGACGTCAATAGGGAAACATTTCCATTCATCGTAGAAATTTTCAAAAACCAGTGGTTAGCCCATACTCCAAGAAAAAGGTATATCAAACCTCAGGCTTCTAGCCTCTCCCTGTATGGATGACCAAATATTACGTCTTTCCATTTAGATTATGGGCTTACAAATTTTGCTGTGTATAAAATAATGTCAATCGGTGGTGAAAACCCCAATCCCGCGACTGTTACCTAGCTGACATAACACTGAACTGATTAAAACAGAACCCACTTTGTAACTGCAGAATTAATGATATAACACTAATCTAGTTGAAAAATTCAAAATGAATCCAATGTGAATGATGAAGTGTCAATGACAGGCAAATCAAGCTGCCCGCGACTGACTAATAGGTATAATAACACTTAAAGAGTTTTAAGATTCACTTAGGTGGGTGGGGAGGGGGAAGTTATACCCAAAAATCCAAAATTTGTTATTGAAACTTTAGATCGACGACTCTTTTCCCTTAACATTGTTATAATTAAAATTATTTTTCGCTTAACTTCATTATGGACACTGTTTCATTTAAACGACTAAACAGTTGAAAATGGCTATCTGTTTGAAAATTTCGTAAGTACAATTTTAAATTGTTACTATAATACTATTTGTTTAAATTATATTAATAAATTTTCCGAATTAATTTGAACAATTATTTTTTACAAGTCTGTGATTAATTTATAATCATTTTTAAGGAATAATTTGGTATTGAATAAAGTGGGATATGATTTAATTAAGTTTATATTATATTAATTTTTTTCGATAGAATAATTTGTTTTATGATTTAATTCGCGAAATAACATCATACACACCATTTTTTGTTTGAATGATTTTTTAAAGTTAAAAGTAACGATCACAAAAATTGCATAAATCAAAAATTCGCGAATTTTTAAACTGAAAATTGCTCAAACACACCACCCTAGCTCAGCTCATTTTGAAATTGGAATTCAGCTTGTCTTTGCGATAGTTGCGTGTGTGTGTAAAGTTTTATACTACCTAAATAAAATCTGAACTAAATTTAAATTTCCAAATTTATATAAAATTTTAAAATTTTTTCAAATTTTTTTTAAAGAAATTTCAAAACTTTTTGTCAATATGAATTTAGTTTAGAATTTATTAAGTTTAGAATTTATTAAGCACATGACCTAAATATTCAGTTTTTTAAGGGACATTTAAATTTTTAACATATTATCAAATGGTTAAACGAACATTTTCTAACGAGAATCCTTAATACGCCTCACTTGCATTTATGGAATGTTATTCGGGTCAAATTTAATTTATTTTAAAAGAGTGAATTACAAAACTAATTTCATTATCCCCTTATTCATAATAATAAGTTAACAGCCAATTATGTTATTAGCCGTGGGAAATCTAATACTGATTTGAAAATCTTTTAAATCTAAAAATGTTTCTGAGTCAAATGAATTTTCTGCGGGAGAAGAAAAACTAAAATTTAAGAACTTCTATTGGACATTTTGGTTGAAATCTAGAATATTTTTGAAATAAATATTTTTGAACATAAACCAAAAACAATCGAATTTAATAATTACATCGTGAACTTAAAAAAAAATATTTTTGAATTCGCACTAATTCCACAAGATCTGACGTTTTTGATTTGCGAAATGTTAATTTTTAATATGTGGGGCTGGGGCAGACTTGCCTCCACAGACCTGCTTTGAACCCCACCCATAATTTAAAAATTTTGAATCCATATTTTGTTTAACTAAATAGCAAACAATTTTTTGTTAAAATTTGAAAAATATTTACATTCAGTGCTGTTTTTTTTTTTGAAAATTGTTTAAAGTCGCAGAATATACAAAATTTAAAAAAATTTTGTAATAAACTTAACAAGTAAATTCAGTGACAGAACCTTATGGAATCTTTCAGAAGTATGTTCCTTATATAAGACACGCGGAAGAAATATTGATTGGTTATATGCTAACTAATTTTCGTTTGCTCTTTGACAAGTCATTCCCTACAAGTTCTGCAACATAACACATTGTGATTGATATATAACCATGTTTTTTATTAATTACTTGTCCTCCTTATTAAAACTAAAAATTAGTTAAAATTTTTATGTTTGGGTAAAAACGAAATAGTTTATACACTCAGAAATAGTTATATTTCTTGATTTTAGAAAAAAAAAAAAAAAAACAAGTATATCAAATAAAAATTTATCAATTTTTTAAAAAAACATCTTAGTTTTAAAATAAAAAAAAAAAAACAATTTAGAACATAATTTACTCCCATTTAGTTGAAAAAATGTGGCTAACTTAAAAAGAGAAAGTACTTGAATGTGTGAACATTTCTAAATTCAATTTTTAAGTCTACCACTTTCTAATTTTTAAGAATTATTTTCTTCAAATTAGTTCAGGTAATTAAAAGTAAACAGTAATAGGTTTATTCCTATATAATAATAAAAATTTATTTGATTTTAGAAACTGATGAACTATTTCTAAGGAAAATTGTCATCCAACTTATTTCAAATAAATTTTAAAAATTTTAATAAAATATTTTTTTTTTTTCAAGTAAAAGTTTTCTTATTTGGAGAAATAAAAACCATAGGTATAGGATTTTTTTGTTGGAAGACGTTTAACTTATTTTTAATATTTTTTTCAAAAAAAAAAACAATCAATTAAAAACAAACTAGTTAGTTTTCCTAGATAATTTTCAAGAAAAATATTATTAAAGGAAAATAATTAAAGTAATCATAATGGCTTGCCTATAATTGACGTTGCGCCTGTTAAATTTTATATTTATCGAAGGCACTAATACTATTATTTTTTTCACTTAATAATCAAAAAAGTTAAAATTTTTATATGTCAAATTAAGTTTAAGATAATAATCCAATATAATAAACTTATGACATTTTTCCATTTTCCAATAATAACAAGAAATGTAACTTTGATATTTTGTATTTGTGCAACGATTTCCACAAATTAGTTAATTTAAGAAGACAAAGGACCCCCAGTGTTCCTTAGCCATATATGCCGTGTGTCACTAGGGCGTCCCTTTTAGTACTTCTCTCAAGCAGAACCATTAAATAACCACGAAAAGGATATTACTTTGTCACTATTTACATTTTATGTTTCAGGATATTCTGCAGTACATTTTTTTAATTTGTTCACTTTTTTTCTTATGAAATTTCATTTATATTTTAAATACATGAGTTTAGTATAACTAAATTTCATTTAAAGACAATTATGTATAGTAAAAATCTTGTTAAAACAGTGTCCTCACAAATCGGAAATCCTTCAAAGTGGGAAAATACTTATGATTAAATATATTAACTTTATCATAGCAACAGTTTCAAATATATTAGAAATTTTTTATATCAAATTAAAGGGTAATTTTCAGTTATAAGAAATGCTATTTAACTTATTGTTAGAAAATGTGTTCTTATTTTTTGAGAGTTAAGTCCTAGTTTTTAGTACAAAAAAATTATCTATTGAACTTAAATAAAATAAATTTTTTTTTAAAACCCAGGAAACATTTTCTATCTAGAAAAAAACTTTAAGATGATATATGAACCCAGCAAAATAAAAGCTAAGGAAGAAGTAGTTAAACACTACATCTACTGAGCACGAAGTTGTAAAAATTTCGGTGAATCATTAATGATTTTAACATTGGCGTGTCATTGGGAGGAAGTAGTTTGTTTCAGTGCTATGAAAAATCGATGAACGGATGGACTTTTTCATTAGTTTACGGAAGCTGTTAAATATAGGGATTACAAAATAAATATAGGGAGTGGCTTTTTCTTAAGTTAAAAATGTGATTTTAAACACGCGAAGAACTATTATTCCGACCACGACAAAGTCAATATCACTGGTATGCAAAATATGTTTTTAATAAGGCATTTAATGACTGCAGGAATTAAGCATTTATGGACCAACTAAATAACTGTTATTTTACTAGTAGGGGTTAATATCAACATTTTGGAAGTTGTTTAAAATAACTTCTTACAAATCGAAAAATTTGCCCTACTAACTTCTTTGGATGTTCTGAAAAAGAGATTCGTAAAGAATAACATCTATATTATTTTGCTGGGAACTAATCAGAAGGAAATTTTACTGTTTTCTAATAAAAATTTAGTTGTCAATAGTAAAATTTTTCTATAATTTAGAAATTTTGACATTTTAAGTAAAATTTGTTTCTTAATTTCAAAGAAAATTTTATTGACTATTGGTAAAAAGTGTTTTTGGCGCCGTTTTCATTTCAATTTTTCCTCCAAATAGTTAATTTTTTTGGGTGTATAATATTTTGTTTTGTATTAATCCTAAACTGTCGACTGTAAACTGTCTCTTTCTTTTGGTTGGCAACACATTTTTGCACAATCCGTGAAAAAGTCAAATCTTGAGTGAATTTTGGGACATCCTTTAGAACTGAATTAAATTCAATAAAAATTAATTAGAGTGCAGTAATTATTGAAAATCGTATACGAGTTATAAGTTTCTCCTCCTCATATTTTAGTATCTTCTTTAGAAAATATACAAAATTTGTATGGGCAAAGCAGCATTGTAATAAAAATATATGTGTTTAGGGTATCTTTTTAGTCTTGTTCAACTAAAACTTTCTTATTTTTGATTTTATTACCATTGTTTCCTCCTTAACAATGTTGCGTAGGGGCCATTATAATAATTTTTGCATACATATGTTTTGTATCCAATTTTTTTTTTTTTTTTGTGTACATACATATATGTGAATATATGAGATAAAGACTTAAAAAATAGAAAGAACAAACTTTTAGTTATATTATCAGTGACATCTATGGCCATAAGTCTTGACCCTCATAGTCTAAAAAATACAAAACATGTGTTTTCTTAGTTTCACCATCATCAATTCTCAGTATTGTATGTTGATGATTTATACATAATTAAAACAGGAAACATTTATTACATTCTACAGTTTTATGCTAAAAAAATAAGTAATTGATACTTAAAATATTTAAATAGTTTGCAGTTAATATTCACGTCTTTAAAAAGGAAATAGGTTAAAGAATTGTTTAAGATAAAATAAAAAAAAATAAAAAAAATGTATTAAAGAAAGCCTTTAATTTGCTCAAAAATTATTTAGCAAATGCTAAATAACCCTTTACACATTGGCAAATTTAATGAAGTGTAGAATTTAAATTCCGAGTTAAAAAAATCCAGTTTAAGTTGTTGTCCGTAGCTAGTGGAATATTATAAAAATGTAGTTAATTTACAATAAAATAACCTGTTACACCTTGAAATACAATTAGTTTTTTTAAATTATACAATATATATGTACAATTGAAAGTTGGCTTTAAAATCATAAAATATTATGCACTTTTCCAACTGCACTCAAAGTATTTTTAAATTCATTAAAATTATAGAAAATCGTGTGAAGATATTATTAAATGTAAATACTTACCTGAAGCTTTTAATAATAAATTGCTATTTATGAATATTATTAATATTAATGGAATTATTATAATTAATTTCATAATAGTTAATAATATTTTATTTTATTTTATTTCTTTTATTTATTTTTTGTACCACAAATTTAATTTTCTGACCGTTCTTGATTTTGTAATAAAACTAACTGTTTTCAGGTTTGAACTAATATTTTTGTAATGGTGCAGACATGACAATATTAATAGGAGTTTTTTTTTAATAAAACTAGTTTTTTGAGTTAAATATTTAACAATTGAAAGGTTACAATTGAGTTATTCATATATTCTTAGGGGTTTGTTCACAAACCTTTAATAAAAATAAAAAAGTCATAGTGCCGGTTAGGAAAATTTGATTGCAAAGAAACTAGATTGGAGCAATATACACAGTTTAGAAAAATTATTTTGTTTAAGCTCTGCCTTCTTCTGGATGTTCTAATTTTTTAAAAACTTCGATTCCGGAGGAGTTATTTTTCTGAATCGAAGTACACGTACGTATATCAATTAAAAATAGTTGTGATTTTGTTATGTAAATATACGGAGGTTGAAAGCTCGTTATACTCGTATATAAACAAAAGAAAAATGTTTTTTTTTCTTGTCGGGTGGGGGAGGCACAACATATCTTTTCTATAAAATTGTTTTTACAAAGCAGATATCGTAATTTTAAAATCTAAATTTTTCGACTATTTAAAACAGAATTTAAACTTATTTATCACATTGATACATTTTATATTTAACTTAAAAATTTATACGACGATTTTTCAACTTAAAACTGTCACCAATTTTGTCTGGGTCCACCTCTTCACGATATACAGACATTAAGGCCAGAAAGTATTAAAGGGTGGCTAAATTTTAAGGGCCGATGTTGATTTTGAATAAACCACAAATTATTTAGGAAATTATTGTTATTTTATTTTATTATGATAATATGGTATGGTTCAATTATGTATGGAACAAAATATCGGCCAAATGGCCGCCGCGACCTCGGCGGCACACCTCTATCTCACGGTCCAAATTTTCGATGACGCTGAGGCATAATTGAGGTTCTATGCCGTTAATGTGAGATAACACTGCTATTGAATTTGTAGCGCAAAAGAACCATTGTTTCGTTAGCTGTGTGGCAAGTGGCACCGTCCCGTTGAAACCACATATCGTCCAAGGTCATATCCTCAATTCCTGGCCACAATAAGTTCATTATCATCTCGCGATAGCAAACACCATTCACGGTAAATGCTTGGCCGCCCTCATGACACACTATCGCGAACAACAGCAATGTTTTCCGCATAACGAACTGAGCGAGCATGCACAGGTTTTTTCACAGACCCGATTTGCTGAAATTTGCCCAGAATTTTGGTCGATTATGCTGACCAAAAAAATCACGAAATGTACGAAATGCATTTTGATTTGAACGCCAATTTTCCATAATAAGCCTTAACAACTTTAACGCGTTGCTCGATTGTGTATCTTTCCATGGTTCAAATTGAGTTAGCCTAAAATTGAGAAATGTCAAATGAAATGTAGAAAAAAACTTGACGTTTAGGTGTGGTTCACATTCAACATCGGCCCTTAAAATTTAAACACCATTTATTTTGCCCATTGCATTTTTTAAGTACAAAATGTCAACGCCTAGAGTTATATATTTATATGTATATCCCTAATAATACTCCCTTCCTCTTCCCTACCTAATTCTTATTATTCCTTATTATTTATTTAATATATTTTATTTAGTTTTACGTTATGTTTATTAATTATCCATTGTTCCTTTATTATTCATTATCAACTATTTTACTTTAAATATTATTAACCGTTACATTTTAAATTACGTTTTTACTAACTCCTATTCTTATCGTTATTTATTAAATTATCCTAAAGTAGTTTTAACCGTTATTTTAAATATTATAAAAGAGCTTTGCTTATGAAAAATAGTTGTTAATTGTTATTTTGAACTCGCTAAGAGATCTTCAAACGGAATTAATAAAATAATATTTTGAATTCACACACTAATGTTTTATTTTAATTCACTCTAGGCTTAAACATATTTTCATGATCGGAAAATCTCTTTGTCATACTTGAGATTATTTCATCTAAATATGGAATAAATAATACTGATCTGTAATATTCCGTTGGATCTAAATTTGTTTGTATATATCGTTTTATGGTACTTTAGTATTGATCGCAAATATCGTGAATACGAACGCTAATCTTAAAAAACGGTTATCACCATTGAATTCAGCGTACTCGAAATAGCTTTACCAGCAGGGTGCCCAGCTTGTAAAAATTTGCAATTAGCACATTGTAATTATATAGTAATTAATAAGGTATTTTAATTAAAACATTAATTAAAAAAACACCATTTTTATTTAACATAAAAAAAACAATTTTAAGTCAAAAATTAACTTTTTAAATTTAAAAGATATTAGTAATATTTTTTAACCACCGGATTTATTTCTGGATTATTTTTTTGTTTTAATTAAAATTTCCATATTTTATTTTTTAATTTGAAAAAAATATATTTTTATCTTAATCTAGTGAGGTGAGTATAAAATAATATTCTAAGGACTGTTGAAAAAACAAGACAAAGTATTTTACTTTCCAGTCGCTACTATGAAATTGTACTAAAATGCAACAATTTGTATGGAAAGTTTGGAATGCAATATTTTCCTGTAACAAAAAGTTTACGATTGCGTTTTTTTATTGTCAAAAATCTTTGAAACCAGATCTTATCTTTTTTTCTAAAATTCGGTTGAATTTTTTCTACAGATAAGGCTGCGATTTAAACGGTCGGTATTATAGTGAATACTTGAGTGAAATCTAACACTTAAGTGAAATTCTTTTCCTAAATTTTAAGATTTTAAAGTGTTGCCATTATAACTTATGATAGAGATACTCATTTAAACATCATTTAGCTTATAAAATTGTCTAAAAAGTTTCATAAAGTGTTCTAAAAAGTGCACTTGAGTTTCAAAATAAAGCTGGCTCTAAGAACTTTTGCTGATAAGAAAGACTTCAGATTATTCAGTTTTTTTTTATCTTTATGCTCTGTAAATAAACTGATTTTAAAAACTTTTTCCCACACATAGAGAGATATTTTTCAGTATAGACCGACTTGAACGTTTTTTAAGGATTCTCCAAAGAAAAAATGGTTTTTTTTTATTGTAAGGAAAAGAATACGTTAATCTATGGCGAGGTGGAATAAAATATTTCAATTTGAAAACACTGTACACAGCTCTCATCCAGTTTAGAATATAAAAAAAATCTTTTGGTCAAAAATTCCTAAAAATATAAAAATCGTCTTTCCATCCATCTTTCCTTTAAGGGTATTTTTCTGCTTATCAATTTGAACATGAAAAAGTTAATTTAATTACTTACCACCACAATTATGTATTATTTTTGTATCAAACAAATTTAAATATTTTAAAAAATTTTGTTTTGGATTTATTTAATTTCTTAAAATTATGTTTCTATTTTCTTTTTGACATGTTATTCATTATCAATTTATATTACCTTTAACCGACATTCGGTAGAAAATAGTTGTTTATCAAAAAATACAAACAGTTTATGGCCTCCACAAAATTGATAAAAAATTTAAATTATATTATAAAAAAATATTCAAAATGTAATTTGATGATAATACCCAGCAAAAATGAAGCTGCCAAAGAAGCAATAAAAGCATCACTACTATGGCAAAGGCATCGCTTCTTTTCTAATGGTTTCATCGATGAATTTATCATTAGCGTGTCATAGGATGGAAGTATTCAAATGTAGCTACTAGCATTACTAATACTTTACTCTAAGGAAGCAATGATAATACAATGATAAGATATTCTGATGCATGAGTGGAAAATGTTCATATACTTTGTGGTATTCAAGCTATTATGAAAATTTAATTCATAAGAATGCAGAAAAATAAGTTTAAAGAAGCGAAATTTATGCATTCATATACAAATACTCTTTATTAAAACAAATAAATAATTCTGCATTAGTGAAAAAGAATTTTTGAAACATTTTTCAAAAATTTTAATGAATTTTTAGACAAATTTTAAAATTAATATTCAATTTTTTTTTTTTTTTAAGCTAAAGATCTTTTTCTTTTTTTTTATAAAATTTCTTATTTTATTTTCGATATTTCGCTAACAATTTGTTAGCATCTTCAGGAAAACAAAATTTTAATAATTATAAAAAAGTTGACAAACAAAAAAATATTTAACATTTAAATAAATATTTAAATGTTAAATATTTTTTTTTGTCAACTTTTTTATAATTATTAAAATTTTGTTTTCCTGAAGATGCTAACAAATTGTTAGCGAAATATCGAAAATAAAATAAGAAATTTTATAAAAAAAAAAAAAAAAGAAAAAGATCTTTAGCTTAAAAAAAAATTGAATATTAATATTAAAATAAGATCGAATAAAGATATATAATTTTCAAATTTTAAAATATTTTTGGATCATTTAAAAACTGGTTGTACAATTTTGAAACATTTTTAGACAATTTTAAAATATATTTGAACAATTTTAAATAATTTTTGCACAATTTTAAAACATGTTTGGGCAATTTGAAATAATTTTTACACAATTTTAAAATTATTTTGGCAAATTCTGAATTAAAACTGGAAATGATGTAGTGTTAAATAAAATACATAATGCAAAAATACAGATATTGCGTCTTCATAAATATTTGAGGCTGAAAAATTAAAATGACAGGCCAGCTATTTTCAATTAAAGATCAAAAAAAAAATATCTTTTTCTTGATTTTTCAGAACTTTTATAAAAATTGCAAAACGGCATAAATTGTAACCCTCATGAAATTTCAAACTAATATATAAATAATTATTTAATAAAAAAATCAAAAAAGTTCATCAGAACTATTTTCTCAATTTGGATAAATGCTCAAGATCAAAAAAATATACGATATACTATAACTTATGCTTCAGAAGTAATGTAGAGTGATATTTTAAGATATGCATCGGGTTTATATCCAGATCACTGCATTTGAAATATGAACACATGAATTTTTTTGGAAGTGCCTTAGAATAACACCAAAAAATCATAAAAGAATGTCAACTGAAGTTTAGGAAGCAATGAAAGAAGTTATAGTCACAGAATGACTACCATTTTAATTGCTGGGTAGTCACCAATTCATAATTTAATTATTTAATAATATGATCTTTTAATAGTTATGTCTATGCAAACAAAATACCAAAAATTATTGGTCAGAGAGACAATCTCTTTTGTCTGTTACATTAACTTTTAGTATTATATATTTTCGGTTTATAATTAAGATGTTTTGTTAGTTCTATGTACATGTAACATTTTAATCATAACAATAATATTTTATGATAAATAATTGATTTTAAATAGCTATAATCGAAATCCCACTGCTTATGTATGTCTTTTAATGCTGCCCTTTTTGCAGTAACTTAGAAAATCATGTAAAATTAAAATAGCAGCAGCTCATTGTTTATTACTGACTAATCGATTTGAAATCTTAAATTGAAAACATCAGCAAGTACTTACATATCACAAAAACAAAAAATCAAATTCTTTTATAATTATATTTTTACAATAATCAACAATGGAATTTCATATTTAACCATATAAGTTTAACTAATCACATAATTACAAACAATTGTTATGACCTATTTTCAAATGTTGGTTTCATAAGATCTTGAATAGCATAAATCAAAACCACAATATATATTTATTTTGTTATATGTACAATATAAAACTAAAAAACCAAACCAATGGACAAGTAAAACCTATGGCAAGGCATAAAATATCATAATCATCCACATCATAATCATCATCGTCGTCAACAATTGCAGCTTCACCAGTAATAACAATTGCAACCGCCAACATAATGTAGACAACACTATGGTATATAAAATTAGATATATATAATTTTAGAATGTTGGAAAATTTAAAGTAATTTAAAGAGCTCGAAAATTAAAGAGAATTTTTTTTAGTCATGTATAAATAATTGTTGCAAGTGGGTTGTGATTTTATAACTCACGAACGGTCAAACCGGATTCGAATAAATTTTTAGGGTTCGTATGGTCGTTTAGATGGTTTATCTAAAGTTTTGACGGAATCGGTCGACGCGTTCGTGAGTTATGACTTTTCATGTCAATATGTGATTTTGTCCATAAAAACCAACCAACAACATATACGTAGGCGCCCATGAGCGTGTGATCATGTTCGTATGGTCGTGTAGATGATTTATCTAAAGTTTTGACGGAATCGGTCGACGCGTTCGTGAGTTATGACTTTTCATGTCAATATGTGATTTTGTCCATATAAACAAACCAACAACAAATACGTAGGCGCCCATGAGCGTGTGCGGTATGTATACTATGTGCTGACTTCATACACACGGTAAATGCACGTTGTAGCGCATACACGTATACACATTGACAGCTGACAGTGAGTGATCATTTTTAAGTTCTTTTTCATCGAACTCGCGGTTCAAAAAACCAATGAACCAATTAATTTGATTCAATGTTAATATTAATGCGTAGCGAAGCACGCAGGGATCCGCTAGTAAATTATAAAAATATTTTCATGTGCTACAAGGACCTATCAAACGAACTATCAACATTAAAAATCTGTTCACTATATATAATTTTATATAACTTTTACTCAGAAAAATATTTACCAAATATTAAGTAATTTATCTAAATTTTAAGAAATTTGGGAATGATTCGACTCCTAAGCAATTGTTACTTAAATCAAGTAGACCATTTGTTAGTAAATTTTTTCTTAAAGTAAATAAATTTCGTCTTAAAAGTTTTGGAATTATACAAAAATTTAGTACAATTTTTAATTATATTTTTAATTCTTAGTATAAATTTGTTTTTAGAAATAAGTACATTTTTTTAAATTTTAGGACCCTTGAAGTTGTTATAATGCGGAATAAACTTTATTTTTAGTTTATAAATTATATTCACATTATGTATATTCAAAATACACACACACAAATTGCGCTTATAAATTTTAAATAATTTGTAATTCTCATTAAGTACAAACTTTCAAGTATATAAGATTTTATTTTGCCTCATAAAATCTTAGTAATTAATTTCATTATTTTTTTTTATATAAATTTATACGAAAATAATTATAACATTACTTCCAATTTGAAATTTATTCGTTAAAATTTAATAAACTGGTCTATTTACTTTTCATTTAAATCAAATGGTTTTTCTGTAGTAAAAAACAAATGATAAGTGAGTTAAAATTAAACATTTAACCTACCAAAATAAATATTTTACCTACCAATTCCGTAAAAAAGAACTGATTTTTCATTTACTTGTTTCCGTTTTTTGTAATTTTGTTTGTTTTTTTAATCTACAAAATGTATACTCACACAGTCTATAAACACATTATGTATAAATGACCAAATGTGTGTTTATAAAATTTCTAATAATTTGAAATGAAATAATTTTGTATATAATCAAACAATTTAAATAAAATCAAAATTTAAATTTTTAATAACTATTACGGAAATTTTTTTTATTAAATTTCAAAAAATAAAATAAATAAAACTGAAAAATTACAGTAAAACATTTTGAACAACTGTATAAAAAATTAAAAATAAATTTTTTTATGAAAAATAAATGAATGTTCCTTAATTTTTGACTGAACTGAAAACTTTTTTTATCAAACTGCAAACAGTAAGCTACATAATATATTCTGTATTTTAAGGAATGTTTAAGGAAACATATTCTTAAATTTAAAAAGTTTACATAATTGAAGTTGAAATGTTTGAAGTAAATTTAAAGAAGTTCCATATTTAGATTTTGTCTTTTAAATTTAAATTCACTTGTTTTTTAGATTATAAATTTTTAACATCACTAACAAGAAATTAATTTCTTAATATTTTCAAGAAACTTTAAATCAAACCAATAAAGAAAAATTAAGGAAAATTATTCGTAAACTGAAATCAAATAATATTGAATTATTTTAAAACTGTTTTTATTAATTTTATGGAAACACTCATAGATATTATGTTAATTTTAGTTTTCGCATTTTCATATTAACTTTTAGAAATGTTGAAGAGAATCGTGATCACCAAAATTTTTTAAACGAAAAAAGTTCTGTCTAGTATTAAATGTCTGAGGTGCTAAAAATTTTACATTTTTTTCCAACAATTAACTGTTATTCTACCCCATTGCGTACGAAAACTCACCCAACAATAAATATCCTAAAGTATCTAAACAATCGGACCAAACTGACTAAACACTTGTTTCAGCACTTTTGTATTTGTATTTATTTTTTCTACAATTCACTCGTAATTGAAGTAAACTGAACAAACAAAAGTAAACATTCATACATTCAGGGAACTAAATACTTTTTCGTATGTGTATGTCTGAATAAACTTATGGACAAAAAAATAAAAACTTAATAAGGAAACTGAAATAGCAGGCATGAGCATGTCTTATCAACTGAGTCTCTCCTAGTATGTTATATGACAACATGAATGTTTATGGCCATAACAATGTTTAAGCCATTCACCATAAATGTAATAAAACCATAAAATTTTCAAAATTCCTCAATTTAATACACTCGCATAGAAAAACAAGAAACAAACAAACAAATAGAAACAGCCAAATAAACTGCTAGCAATGAAGACATTTAAAATATTTATTACCGAAATCTAGCTGGTTGGTAGATTTGCATTTATTTGCCAAAGAGAGAGTACTACATCCCACTGAGTTTGTGGTGTTGTTTGTTGCGCGCATCAAGTGTGAATTATTGGTCGAAATTTCACAGGTGAAAAATTAGTTATACGCATCATTTTTACTACTGTTTGTTTTTGTGGGTTTTTATTTTTTTTTGGTTAAGAACTAATTTTTATTTTTGGCGATAGGGTTGCCCACCTTACCGTGTATCAATCAACTCAGAATCACTTGTAATCAAACTACAAAGCTTTTAATCCCTATTTACTATTTTTATACTGAGTTTTAGTAAAAAAAATATTATTAAGAAAATTGTTTTTTGCTACAGATTATTCACAAATTTTCGTTGCTAACTTCAGAAATTATTTACAAATTTTTAAAAATAGAAATACTAAAATTAGCAGAAAATTTACTAACTTTAAAAAAGTGGATATTGAAGGAAATTTTATTTCTAATAACACTGTGCTACACTGAAAAATAACTTGCGAAATGACCTAGTGTAGGTTATAGGTCTAACTGAGTGTATTATATAACCGGTTTTATAAGTTGCAATATACCTCCAAAATATCGTGATATGGGGAAAAGAGTATTTTTTTGAGCTAGCGCACTTAAAACTTGCAACTTATAAAACCGGTTATTTAATACACTCAGCTAGGTCTACAACCCACACTAGGTCATTGCAATTTTTTTTTGTAGCAGCGTCTAATAAAAACATACTTACAAACTTTAATTTTCCTTAATGATGTGACAATCATTAATATTTTTCCAGATGCCAAATAGAAGTGTTGATTATTCAATTACCGCATTTTAATGGAAATTAATATTTATGAAGATATCGGTATATAAATTTCTCCAAAAAACAATACAACATAAATTTTAAAAAATTATTTTTTATAAACTTTTACATCAGATGATGATTTAGCAACTGAAGAAATGACCGACAATAAAGATCAGTTCCACCATATTGTCTCACTTATAAGTTCTAGTGTGGAAAGCAAGTGGCGATTTTAAACTTTCTGAAGTTCTATACAGATTCCGGAGATTCAGAAGATGGATATGGGGCACTATACAAAATATAAATAAACGAGCATTTCAGGCGTTTCTATAACTTAATTTTTTTATTTTTTTGGCCCGATAGAGACGAAAAAGCTCATATTGTGAAGTGAATTACTGCACTGTATTGGTTACGTAGATGGCACAGAATTTAAATTGGCCGAAACAACTATTCATAACCCTTTACATATTTTTTGATAAACCTCATTTTTAATTTTTTTTTTCTTAAAAAATGAACGAGAGAAAATCAAATTTGAAATATAAATATCACACATGATTTTTAAAATCATAGTTGTATAATTCAGGGTTTTACAAAAAGAGATGTAGTTTTTCGTACTATGAACTACAAATTAACGATTTTCTTAAAAGTGGCAACATCATTTCGTTTGACGTTTATAGTGGAAAATTACAAATTTTTATACAGATTTTTTTTACACTTGGTTATAGATTGTTAAAAATACAACTTTTGGTGGAAATTTTTTTCCTTGTGTTTGTTGTAACAAAAGTTGCATTTTTTCACTTTTCCATTTTTCTAACTACTAAAAAAACTCAAATGAATACCCTTATCAATCAAAAATCGTAACTTGTTTATTTAAAATAATTTTAGAAAAGGGCAAAAATTTATACTTTTTTAAATAATTATTTGGCAACTCTGGACCTCAATTTTCTACTAGCTTTAATTCACGATTGTGGTGAAGGTGAAGGTGCAAATTTATTTTATGATTCTTAAAACACTGAATTATTTTTATACAATTAGAAATTATATATATTGGTTGAAGCAGCGACGATTTATTTGGGTCAATAATGCAAAATTTAGATTGGGTGGAAGAAATCTCTGCAGGTTTTTACTACCAAACACAAGTACTCTAATTTTTATTTGGTTTGCTAAGATGTATTGGTTTTCAGATAAGCATATATTTGTTGCTTTTTATAGCACCATCTAGTAGTGGTATACATACCCAGCAAAAATGCAATAAAAGAAGCAATAAAAGCATCACTACTATGGCAAAGGCATCACTTCTTTTCTAATGGTTTCATCGATGAATTTAACATTAGCGTGTCATAGGATGGAAGTATTCAAATGTAGCTACTAGTAGTACTGATACTTTACTCTAAAGAAGCAATGATAAAACAATGATTAGGTATTCTAATGCATGAGTGGAAAATGTTCATATACTTTGTAGTATTTAAGCTTTGATGAAAATTTAATTCATAAGAGTGCAGAAAAATAAGTTTAAAGAAGCGAAATTTATGCAATATACAAATACTCTTTATTAAAAGTGAAAAAGCATTTTTGAAACATTTTAAAAAAATTTTAATGAATTTTTAGACAAATTTTAAAATATTTTTGGATACTTTAAAACTGGTTGTACAATTATGAAACATTTTTAGACAATTTTAAAATATTTTTGAACAATTTTAAATAATTTTTGGCCAATTTTGAAATAATTTTCGGCAATTTGAAATAATTTTTACACAATTTTAAAATTATTTTGATAAACTCTGAATTAAAACTGGAAATGGTGTAGTGTTAAATAATAAACAAAATGCAAAAATGCACAAATTGCGTCGTCAAAAAAATATTTAAGGCTGAAAAAATGCAAATGATAGACCAGCTAGTTTCAATTAAAGTTTAAAAAAATTCAGTTTTTCTTAATATTTCAAAACTTTTATAAAAATTGCAAAACTGCATAAATTCTAACCCTCATGAAATTTTAAACTAAAATATAAAAAAGGATTTAATAAAAAAATTAAAAAATTTCATCAGAACTATTTTTTCAATTTGAATAAATGCTTTAGATTCAAATAATATACGATATACTATAACTTATCCTTTAGAAGTAATGAAAAGTGATATTTTAAGATATTCATCGGGTTTATATCCAGATCACTGCATTTGAAGCATGAACACATGAATTCTTTTGAAAAGGCACCAAAAAATCATAAATGAATGCCAACTGAAGTTTAGACAGCAATGAAAGAAGTTATAGCCACAGAATGACTACCATTTTTTTGCTGGGCTCTTTATTATAACAAATACATAATTCTGCATTAGTGGAAAAGCTATTTTGGGCAACTTTGAAATATTTTTCCAAATTTTTTATGAATTTTTGGACAAATTTAAAATATTTTTGGATGACTTGGTTGGATTATTTGGAAACATTTTTGGACAATTTTTAAATATTTTTGAACAATTTTAAATAATTTTTGGAAAATTTTAAAACATTTTTGGTCCAATTTGAAATAATTTTTACACAATTTTAAAATTATTTTCGATAATTTTCAAACATTTTAATACAATTTTAAAATTATTTTGGAAAATTGTGAAATTAAACTGGAAATGGTGTACTGTTAAATAAAATACAAAGAGATTTAATAAAAAAAAATACATAAAATGTCTTGAGAACTATTTTCACATTGAAATTTTTGATTTGAATAAACAGAAGACAATATCTTGAATAAATGCTTTAGATTCAGAAGATGTACGATATCTTATAACTTAGAAGCAATGGAAGAGAGTTTTTAAGATAAGCATCAGATTTATATCCAAATCACTTCATTTGAAATATGAACATATAAATTCTTTTGGGAGTTCCTTAGAATAACACCAAAAAATCATAAAAGAATGTCAACTGAAGTTTAGGAAGCAATGAAAGAAAGTATAGCCAAAGAATGACTACCATTTGTTTTTTGCTGGGCACTTAAAGTTAAAAATTTTACTGTTTTGTGCACTTAGCTAATTAACATTTGTGTAGAAGTAAAAATTTTGTTTATTTTTTAAATAGATTTTTGAGAATTTTTTTTATAGCTATTTTGAGAATTTTTTAGCCAATTTTTTAATATGGACACACTGACTGCTTAATTTTTGAAAGTTGTTAGTTTTATTTCTCTCTTTTTTGTATAAAATGCCAAAAATTAATGTTTAAAAAACTTTATAAGGCAACCCTGAAATAATAACTCTTATAATTTTTTTATTCATTAATAAAACCAAAACCACAAACTATAAAATATTTGTTATTACATTATCTAAATTTATTGGGTCTTGAAAGTAGGTGTTGCTTGAAAACAGGTAAAATGGGTTAAGAACCTAAACAATGACCCTTAAATTGACGAAAATTATAATACTTTTTTCTTACGTCTACTTAGAAAGTTTAAACAAATATAATTTCTAAACTTTCTTTGGCAACTTTATTTTAAATAAATGCATTTCTTCTTAATAAAATCCTCTATGCACATTGTCCATAGTTTTCTTTTTCTTTTTGGTTTGTTTGCGAACAATTTTATGGTGTATAAAAAAATTTTATGGTGTATAAAATTATTTCTAAACAAAACATATTTATACTCAAGTGAATTGGCTGTATTAAGTTCAGTGATTATGCATGTTTTTAGTTGTTGCAACTATATTAGGGTGACCATATGTTGTTAGTTAATGAGTTTGTGGTACTGTCAAGGAATGTAGATCACTCTTAAATTCTCCATTTGTATTAATACTAAATACGTAGAAAAAGGAATATTAAATTAATTAATTGGCCTCGTAGATCGTGTGATTTAACGCCTTTATATTAAATAATTAATTCGTGAGATACCGGTCGATATGTTGGAGAGAGTATGCCAAAATTGGACTTAGCGACTGAATCATCTTTAAAGATTTAAATATATAGACCGTTTTATCGACTCAAATAAAGATTTCATACATTTCTCTAAATTTTTTGTTTTTTTTAAATCAAATCCGAAAGCTCTTAAAAAAATCACCAATTATATGAGCATATGTGACCATTTAGGGCCATATACTCTCACATTTCGGATTCGAAGATATACGTTCATATACAAGGTGGCGCAAAAGTAATCCTCCTATCAGAAAATGCTATAAATTTTGCGATTGGCCTCTAATGTCAGTTCTGTTTTGATATTTGTGTAGTAAACACATGCGAAATACACGTTAATAAACAATGTTACGCTACACTGCTCCAGAACGCGGAATATTGGTGACTATTTATTTGAGCAATAATGAAGATAATCATGAGTGATGAGGCCCATTTCCATCTTAGCGGGTACGAAAATAGGCAAAATTTACGCTTCTCGGGCACTGAAAATACGCGTGTAACCCACGAAGAGCCATTACACCCGCTCAAAGTCACTGTATGGTGTGCTGTTTTCGCTGGAGGAGTCATCGGACCTTTTTTCTTCGAAGACGTCGGTTACTGTGAATGGTGAGCGCTACAGAGCAATGATCAACGAGTTCTTTTTGCCGCAACTTGATGAATTGGGATTGGAAAACATGTGGTTCCAACAGGACGGTGCAACGCCACACACTGCACCTGCCACAACCGATATGCATTTCCCGGGCGCCTAATCTCCCGTTTTGGCGATTTGCACTAGCCAGCAAGATCGCCTGATTTGACCGCTTCAGACTTCTTTTTGTGGGGCTTTTTGAAGTCGCGGGTTTATGTCAACAAGCCTCAGACTCTTGCAGCTCTTAAAGACAATATCCGTCAAGAATGTGAGGACCTATCGCCGGAAGTTTTGGCCAAAGTGATGGAAAATGCCATAAAAAGGGCTCAAATGACAATCAACTGTGGCGGCGGCCATTTACATGACATCATATTCTCGACTTGATGTAAAAAAATTAAAAGACCAAATAAAAATAATCCACAAGGAGAATCAAAGTTTTTAATTTTTTTTTTTAATTACAGCCAAAAAACATCGGAAGGTTATTTTTGCGCCACCCTGTATGTATGACAAGGCCATACATGGTCATACAT
This sequence comes from Eustalomyia histrio, assembly GCA_949748255.1. Lineage (NCBI taxonomy): Eukaryota > Metazoa > Arthropoda > Insecta > Diptera > Anthomyiidae > Eustalomyia > Eustalomyia histrio. Next base: position 44,100,727 of record OX456527.1, read on the forward strand.
GTTTTGGTTTTTACAAGGGTATTCCCAAAAAAAAATTTTTTTAAATTGGCTAAGTGCAATTGTTATAATTCCAATCGCTACAAAATATTTATAATAAATACACGAATTAATTAAAGAGTATTTTTCCTCCATCGCATTTACTTTCGGTTAGGATTAAATTAGGATTTTGCATTAGGATTAAATTCATACCGTTCAAAAGACTTTTGAAATATTTTTTCAATAATATAAAGCAATATAATTCAATAATTTTTTTAAGAGTATTTTCAGAAAATGCTTATTTTTGGACAATATTGCCTTAATAATATTAAATAAAGATCATAGAATTGAATATTTTTCGTAGCTTTCCAAGTAAGGAAGATATTTCTCGTACATGTATTTCTAGAAGAAAAGTATTTTCACACAAAAATAATATTTCATTGTTTTAATTCTAAAATTAAAATTTAATATTTGTCATAATATAATTTTTTGAGGAAAATATGTACAATATTTTTCGTACTTAAATTCTGGTACCTGATGTTTTAATAATGAGTTTGTAACTGCCAAAAATATATGACCTATACCCGATCGTTCCCCTGTCTGTCCATGTAATAAAACTACAGGTCATAAATATAAATAGTTTAAATGAAATTCGGCACATAAGTATCACACGGGCCAATAGCGAACTCTATTTAAATTGTGCCGTGTAATAAAGCCAGAGGCAATAAAGCCATATGACCTTATTTTACACCGCATTGGAAAATAATGCCATATGGCTTTATTTCCACAGAAGGAGTGAAATAAAGTCATATGCTTTTGTCAATTGAAGTAGAAATAATGCCATACCAGTGTAAAGTGCAATTATTTGTAATAGTTACATATGTATTGCCAAAAGAATACTTTGTTATTGTCAAGCGTTGAAAAGGTATGACGTACAGGCGTTGGAAGGCGTTGGAAGGCGTCTTCGCGTCCGGTGCTGCAATTACGTGCATTTTGCATTTTGAATGCTGAACAATTTTTTTCTGGCGACTGACTATGCATGAAGAACCGTAATTTATATGAGCACGTTTTTCTTCCCAAGCGTTGTGCCCGATTTGTCGTGCCATTCATTATCAAATATCGCACGCACATTCATATATTGTTAAGTTTTAAAAAATCGATTTACATTTCCATTTGTTAACTAAACTTATTGTATTGTATTTTTTATTTGTAATTAAAAGAAATCAATTACACTATAAAAAATATTGCACAGAAAATTATACAAGGTGCAATAATGCCATAATGGCTTTATTTCACTTCTCCGATGGAAATAAAGTCATATGGCATTATTTCTCAATGCTATGTGAAATAGGGCCATATCGCTTTATTCCCTATAGCTTTGTTACACGGCACCGTTTAAATTGCTTAGAGACTATTTATATTCCTAGAAAACTTCTAACTGATGGTATTTATACAAACAAAACCATAGATATATCGTTGTCGCTGAATTAAATTAATATATAGAACCATAAAGCATGACCCCAAATTTAAAGGAAATCATACCACATTTGGATCTAGTCACCATATAAACATTAAAAAAAAAAAGAACTAGAATTTAGAAAAATTAACTTATTTAGAGAAAAAATTGAAATGAAAACGGCGCCAAAGACACTTTTTATCAATATTTAATAAAATATTCCTTAAAATTAAGAAACAAATTTTACTTAAAATTTGGTCAAAATTTCTAATTTATAGACAAATTTTACTACTGAGAAGAAAATTTTTATTAGAAAACAGTAAAACTTCCTCCTTATTAGTTGATACATAATCTAAAATTGTACTGTTAGTTAGGAAATGTTTCCTTGGTTTTAAGAAAAATTTTATTATATTTAAGTTCATTAGATGATTTTTTTTTCTAAAAACTAGGACTTTACTCTCTAAAAATAAGAAAATATTTTCTAACAACAAGTTAAATAGCACTTTTTTTAAGTGAGAATTGTCCTTATCCTGCTGCTATGGTAAAGGTAATATATTTTACCATATATTTTTAAGCACTTTACTTACACTCATTGATTAAGTATTTTCCCACTTTCGGAGGACTTCCGCTTTGTGAGGACAAGAGCAGTGTCCACCACCACCTTATTGCTATACAATTTTTTCTAAAAACTAAATTGAATTATACTAATTTCATGTATTTAAAATATAAATTTAATTTCATTAGCAAAAAAGTAAACAATTTTAAAAAATGTACTGCAGGATATCCTGAAACGTAACAAATTGTAATAAAGTCAGATCTTTTCGTAGTTAATTAACGGTTCTGTTTGAGAGAACTACAAAAAGGGACGCCCTACGTAACACATGGCATATATGGCCAAGGAGCACCGGGGGTCCTTTGTCTTCTTAAATTAACTCATTGTTGCAAAAATACAAAATATTACAGTTACGTTTCTTGTTATTATTGGAAAATGGAAAAGTCATAAGTTTATTTTATGGGATTTTTGCTTAAACTTTATTTGACATATACAAATTTAAACTTTTTTATTATTAAGTGAATAAAGTTATATAATAAATAAAAATAAATTTTAATAAGCACTACGTCAATTATAGGAAAGCCATTATGTATGCCGTAATGTATAAAATATGCCTGCAATATTTTGTATTCTAGTCAACAAACAAATTTATTACATAAAAGCGCAAATTCGAAATTTTTTACCCTTTGCTAACAAAATTTTAAAATATATTTTAAGCTACTTTAAGTTCAATATTTAGGACTGTTAAGATTAGAGATGGGCATGAACCAAAAATTAATTTCTTTTATTTAATAATATTTTTTCTTGAAAATTAGGAAAACTAACTGATTTATTTTTAATTGATTGTTTTTTGGAATAGAATATTAAAAATAATTTAAACGCCTTCCAACAAAAAAAAAATCCTATATCAAATTTTATTATTTTTTTAAAAATTAAAAAACTTTTACTTATCTGAACTAAGTTGCATGAAAATTTTCCTTAGAAATAGTTCTTCAGTTTCTAAAATCAAATAAAATTTTATTATTACATAGGAAAAATTTATTACTTTTTGTTTTAACTAGTTTTTAGAAAACAATTCTTCAAAATTAGAAAGTGGTATACTTAAAAACTGATTTTACTACTTGCAAACAAAAAATGAACACACATAAAGTTCAAGTACTTTCTCGATTTAAGTTAGAGACATTTTTTGAACTAAATGAGAGAAAAATATGTCCTTAATTTTTTTTTGAACTAAACATAATTTTATTACATTTGAGTATGCAATTTGCTTAAAACTAAGATGTTTGTTCTTAAAATTAATAAATTTTTATTTAATTGACTTGTTTTTTTTCCTAAAATCAAGAAATACTACTTAGGAAAAATATGAATTATTTCTGAGTATATAAACTATTTCATTTCTGAGTATATAAACTATTTTCGTTTTAATAAAATTTTACTTAATTTGAGGACAATTTATAAACTATTTTTGATTACATTTTAGTTTATGTCTTTTTTATACCCTTCACCATAGGTGGAAGGGTATATATAAGTTTGTCATTCCGTTTGTAATTTCTACAATATTGATCTTAGACCCTATAAAGTATATATATTCTGGGTCCTTATGAAGAGCGAAGTTGATTTAACGATGTCCGTCTGTCCGTCTGTCCGTCTGTCCGTCTGTGTGTTGAAATGGGTTTTCCGAAGAACCCAGACATGATGAGGACTTGATTCTTTTTTATTTCTGTTACATGTGATCCATTTCTGTTTGCTATTAAAAATCAGACAGATCGGTTAATAAATGGCTGAGATATTAGCAAAAAACCAGGACTACCTCTAATTTTTCCAGTAAAATCCCTTTGTTTAATATGTATGTAGAATTTTGAGCATAACAATACATCCATGTGTTAAAATTCTTTTCTTTCATCTCCACCTTTTATACACAAACAACACACATACAAAGATTTGTCATTTAAATAAAAACCAAACAAATCTCTAATTAACGAAGACTTTTATATATGTACCTCTATTGACGATGATTTTGTGTGAGCTTCAATAGCTCAGTTGTCTAGACGCTGTGTCACAAATACTTTTTTTTCTCTAAGGCCGCGGGGTTCGAGGTTCAAATCTCGGCCAGGTCAATTCACTTTTTTTTTGTACATTTTTTTTTATTATTTTCTTAAGACTTTTTTTTTGCTTATTTTTGTTTTTTTTTAACATTTAATAATTAATTTATATAAAATATTATATTAATAATTTAAATTCTTTTCTTTCATCTCCACCTTTTATACACAAACAACACACATATAAAGATTTGTCGTTTAAATAAAAACTAAACAAATCTCTAATGAACGAAGACTTTTATATATGTACCTCTATTGACGATGATTTTGTGTGAGCTTCAATAGCTCAGTTGTCTAGACGCTGTGTCACAAATACTTTTTTTTGTGTTCAAATCTCGGTCAGGTCAATTCACTTTTTTTTTGTACATTTTTTTTATTATTTTCTTAAGACTTTTTTTTTTTTGCTTATTTTTGGTTTTTTTTAACATTTAATAATTAATTTATATAAAATTTTATATTAATAATTAAATAATCCATAAATAGGCTAAAAACATCAACATTTTTATAAAAACCCTCTGATACAAACAAAATACAAACGTTTTTATACCTTTCACCACAGGTGGAAGGGTCGCGGGTTCGTTAAGATTTTTTTTTTATATTTAATAATTAATTTAAATAAAATTTTATATTAATAATTAAATAATCCATAAATAGGCTAAAAAAATCAAAATTTGTATAAAAACCCTCTGATACAAACAAAATACAAACAGTTTTATTTCTATTTTTTGCTCCGATTTAAAAGAATTTATAAAAAGATTTTTAAACCATTTTATTTCTCACATATTAAGAAAATTTTATACATAATTTACCTTTGAGTGCAACTATTTTAGGTCATAACTTATAATAATTTATAAAAAAAATTATAAACTATTTTCCTTCAAATTTTTAAAATTAAGCTAAAGAAATTACAAATATTTCTAATAAAAAAGCGAAATAAAATCCCAAATGCAAATTTGCCAGCTAAATCAAACTATTTTGTAGAAATAAAACACATGCAGTTCTAGTGATTTCTTTTAACGATTTGTTGAAATTCTTTTCTTTCACCTCTTCACCTTTTATACACAAACAACAAACACTATTCTAGAGCTATGGATACGTCTTATATAGCAAAAGATCGAAAATCTTTAGTATAACATATTTGCTGAAAAACTCGGAAATATCGGTTCAGATACAAAAAAGTTATGCCCAAAACATAAATTTTTTTAAAATACCTATTTTCTGGAACCATAAATCTTCCCGAGTCCAAGTTTTATCTCCAAACTAAATGGTTAATTTCCTCTTAAAGGCGTCCGTATATAAATCTGTCCATTTCATATATGTCCATATATAAACTTCAGTTTTTTCCCAACCATGGTGAAGGGTATATAAGATTCGGCATAGCCGAATTTAGCCGCTCTTACTTGTTTTTAGTGTATTTCTGTTGTATTAACCGAATATTTTTTGCCACAAAAAAAAAATATACAAATATTCGGTTAGCAAAAAATTTGTTTATCACAAAGAATATGTTTTTCTTTGTGCCATTTCCCCATATTTGCTAAAGTAAACTTTTGGTGTAATTTAATTTTTTCACTATGTTTATTGCAACTTTAATTTTCCAGCCTAAATCATAAGGATCAGAGCCCTTACAGGAATATGTCCCCAAGTTGTGCAAAGCTGTTGTGCAAATAATAATATGATGAACCAAAATGACTTTAATCTTTCATCAGAGGTCTTTTTGGAAACATAAAAAATATATTTTAAATAAAAAATTTTCATTAAAATTATATATGTATATATTTTTTAATTTGTTTCATCTAAAAATATATTTTTGTGCAATCATAAGATTTTTTTCCCCCTTAAACGGTCACCTTAATTTAAATGCATTTTCATTTTATATATTGCATTCACACTTGCATAAATGCATTCTATTTAACTACACTGTATATTTAAAATTAAATTGAATACAAATTGTTTGGTAGCTGATGTTGTTTAATTTTTTTTTATTTTTTAATTTCTAGTGCATAAAATACAAGTTAAACAGTAGTCCAAATACCAAAATAACTGTAATATTTTTTATGGCACATCTATAAAAAATAATGTAATAATAAAATTTTAAGTGATTTTAATACTAATTGCTGCAAAAAACTGTTGATATCATGTGAATTCATTCAATGGGGGTCTATTTTTGAAATTAATAATTTTGTGCCATTTAATAATAAACAATAATGTGCATAGATTTCATTGATGCCCAAATAGATAGAATACAATTAATAAATGATCACTGAAAAATACGAGTAATTATAAAATGTATAATAGAAACCTGGAGATTTTATAGTTAAGAAATTATTTTGTAATTTAACGATTTATTAATTTAAAGAATTTTTGTTTTTAAAATTTAATTAACTGAGACTTGCTGGATACTAAAGTTCAGCCATTATTAATATATTACTATGGAATGTTAAAGAAGAACAATAAATTTATTCTGTTTTGTTGTGGATCTTGGGAAGACTATTAAGGATTATGGTTTTGGGATGAATTAGGATTAGGGTTTTAATGGAAATTCTGGCGACGGGTTATAACTTCCAAGGGCATTATCCTCATTTTCATTGTGGAAATTGTGATTGAAATTTTTCAGATAAAATCCCTAAACAGAAAGTGAGGTGTATTTTCATTCCGATTTTTTATGGAGATTATGAAACAAATCTATTTGTTGTAGTATCAGTGTTGCCAAAACATGATATTCAAAAATAGCTAAATTGGTGGAGATTGGTTAAAAAAGTGTTGAAAAATTTTATAAAAAAATCTCGCGATTTTCTTCAAAAAATTTATTAACTACAGTGAAATCCACCCCTCTATGTAATTTTACTTGGACCGAGTTTTAAATATTTCCTCGTATCACTAATGAAGGTCTGACTTTTCTTTAAGAAAAAATTTGGAATCTTTAAAATGCCTCATGAAAATGATAAAAGAAAAATTTCACAAAAATAACAAACAAAAGGATAGTTAATTTTTTTTTCGATCCGTTTATAAAAATCACAAAAAATAACTATTTTTTGATGCAGGTACCCAAAATTGCAAAAAGCTTTCACAAAATTTTTATTTTTGTGTTTCTCAAAATATTGTTAAAAATTTAATATTTTATTGAAAAGTTGTGCATTATTTCGATCTATTTTTAATATTTATTCTAGAATTATTGGGGTTCGAAATCAGAGAAGATGGAAAAAATTCAAAATGTTGAATAAAAAAAAAATCGTGAGGATCAGCGCTGACGAAGAAATGATCGCTCAGATCGAAAGTATGGCACTGATCCTCACGATTTTTTCCATCTTCTCTTAATTATGATCTCGTAAAAGAATAATTCTAAATCGAGTTCATTTTATATTCCAGCTGAAATTTTCTATAGCAAGCCTTTATTTACACAAAAACTTAAAACAATTACACAAGAGACTTTATTGAACTTTATTAAGTTACGCTTTAAGAGATTACACAATTTATTCAATTAATCGCCAATTTTTCTTCTTCAGCGTTTTATTATCAACTGACTGCTATGCCATAACTCGCACGTATTTATATGTGTGGTGAGTATAACTAGAATGTGTCAGCATTGTCCGGAAGATTTATACCGAAAACATCTACTGTGTTATGTGCTATGTATGTCGAGGTTGTCAAAATAAAACATGAATGCAACCTTGGTTGTAGTGAAGAATTGCCATTGATGGCAACTGTTTTACATTTCACAGATGCTCTATAGGAATTACTGTTTCTACGAGTATATTGAAATTGATGAATCGAATTCATATAATATTCTGAAAATAGTCTATGAATGTTAGGCATAAGCAAAGCCAAAACAGTGGTCGAAAACGACAAATGCTGTCAAATAAAAATTACAATTAGAACATTTTTTCGATATTATGTGCTCCAAACTAAATACATTTTATATTCTATAATGTACAAAATGCTTGCTATGTGGTTGCGAAAGATGGTCGCCAAATGGTAAACTTAAGCAAAAGCGGTAGTTATCTGAAAATTTTCTTATATGACAATTAAGTTTAATTATTATACAAATACAATAATTTTCTTAATCTTATTCTAAAGGTATTCGTTTATTTTTAAAACATTTTACGGTGATATTTACTTTTAGTCAGTCACACAAGTATCACATTCTAAATTGTAATATATTTTTAATACTAACAAGAAAACGTGTATTATATTTACAATAATTTTCATTCTAAATTTTCAATGACTTAAAACAAAAGGAGACTATAAAAATTCTTACATTTCAATTATCCAAAATAAAAGAAACATCTTAAAATAATTTTCTAGTGATTCAGATTCTTTTTTTTTCCAGATTGTATCACGAGTCTAGAAGATTTAAAATTATTACCATCTTCTTTTTTTTTCTTTTGGTTTGGAAACACTGTACGTCATCTGGAATGATAAATTGCATTTTATAAGTATGTATAAAATAATATTTTATTTAAAAAATATTTTCAATATTTCTGAAAATGTTTACTTAAGTAAAAAAAATCTGATTAACTTTAAATACATACAATTTTCTAGAAAACAATTTTTTATTTTATTGTTTCCAGTATTGCTTTAATATTGCATTCAGAGATATTTTATGTCCAAACATTTTCCGATTTTATTGAGTTTTTGAATAAGGGCTTTTCTAAATTAACCCATCGATGTATTTAAGTTTTGTATAGTACCCATCTGAATACTGCTTTTCATTTCTTTCACATTTAATATTTAATTTTACATGATCCATCAGTTTCAACAAACAACTCGTTTTCAATGGAACATTAATAAATGATGTTAGTTAGACATAAGTGATTTTCGTTATTCTTATTTGTTTGGTTGAAAATGTTTCTATTTTGCATGATAGATTATTATGTTTTGACTTAACTAACACTCCATGAAAGTTAAAATGTAAAATTTGTTTATTTAACATTATTAATATTTGTTGTATTACCACAGACATGACGGATTTGTATTTTCCACTACATACATATGTTAAAAATAAAAAATCATAAATCATTTATATAAAATATGTATATTTTTTTTAACCAAATATATTTTCAGTTTCCTCTCACTTATTTTCTCTTTTTAAACCATTTTTTTTTTTAATTATTTACTATCATCACTCTTCATATGAATGATTTTGTTTTTCTTGTGTTAATTTCGAACACGCAAGCTATTAAAGAAGATGTGGTCTTATCTCTGTTATTTCTATCTAGCGATTATGAGTATTAGTATATTAAACATAAACTATTTTTTAGCTTTATTTATTTAAAATTTTATTAAATGATATAAAAATATTACAGCAAATATAATGAGTTTATGGAGGATGATAACTTTCCAAACTTAATTGATGTCCTTAGATAGTAATTTCTCATTTCTTTAACATTAAGAAATAATTTTTCAACTTTCAATAAAATCCTTTAGCACAGGAAAAAATTTTAAAACCAAGCAGTAATACACTTAAAATAATTTTTCAATTAAAAAATGGTCTACTTAATTTTCATTTGAATCAAATGGCTTTGGTTATTTATTTTTAAATGTTTTTTATACAACCAATTCCTTAAAAACTAATAGATTTAATCATTAATTTGAAATTGTTTCCGTTTTTGTATTTTTTGTTTATTTTTTAATTTACAAAATGTATGTATTTCCATAAACCGTTTTTGTGTGAATGTGCTTATGAAGTTCTTGTAATTTAAATTGAAATAATTTTCTAAATAAACAAACAATTTGGTTGCGACAACCAAATAAATCGTTTGCTGCAACCAAAATATTCAGTTGGCAATAAATTCGGTTGTTACGGTGAATCTGTTTTTTCTTTCTGTGAATAGAAAACCTAATTTTGAGTTTAAGTTTTGATGCAAAACTCCACAAGACTATCGGGAGCAGAGTTATTTGGCATTAAAGCCGAACATGCGAAAATTTTGGAAACTTGCCAATTCTCTATTTATGAACTGATTTTCAACACCGTTATATTTTAGCGATCTATTGGTAAAGGCCTGTGGAAAACAGGTTTACAGCTGTGGATTAACTCTTAAAGCTATTAAGGTATTCACATTCAGAATATTATGCAGTTTACTGTTTGTATTCTAATAACAAAGTTGTCTGATACATTTAAAAATAAAAGAACATACATTTATTTTTCAAAGAAATATTTATTTTAACTTTTTTATACATTTGTTTGAAATGATTTACTATCATTTAACAATTTTTTTCAGTTTCATTTATATTTTTCATTTGTTTGAAATTTAATAAAAATTTACCCACAAAACGGAAATTTGTGGTATATTTGTGTCCGTTAAGGCAGCCATACACCTTGTTATTTTAGGTAGATTTAACTGTACGGGTAAAACAGTTGGTGTGTGGCAAAAAACCTTCCTTCTTGAACGCGTTGAAAAATATCTGCCGCAACTTGATTTTAACTATCCGTTTTCAAACGTGTTCATGCAAAACTGCTGGTGTATGTGATTACGTTGTTAAAAAGGATGGTTTTGTGTCAGAGTCGAATACCAGGTAATATTAGAACGCCATCCAATTATATTTTGCTCTAATTTTTTGTTTTGTGTGTGTATATTCTGGTTGTTCGTGTTTAACCATACAGCTTAACCCGTGCGGTTAAAACTGCCAGATAAGAATTAAGTGTATGGCCGCCTTTACAGTAATTAAAAATTTTAATTTTGCTTGCTGCCTGTTTTAAAATAAAAATATTCCAATTTTTATTTAAATTGTTTGTTTATATATTCACAAAATTATTTCCAAATTACAAGTACTTCATAAACAAACATCCATACACATACACATTCACACCATACCTATATTTTGTAGATTAAAAAACAAACGAAAATACGGAAATGGAAACAATTTCAAATAAATCAGTTATTTTTTACGGAATTGGTTGGTAAAATTTGAACATTAATCATTAAATAATTAATCATTTGTTTCTTACACAAAATAAATAAAAAACTATAAATGAAAAGTAAGTAGGCCAGTTATTAAATCATTTCTTGTAAATGGCCTTTTCCGTTATTTTATATTATATTTTTTAGGCGTATTTAAAACTATTCATTCTATTGCATAAATAAAATTTTATTACAATATCTCGTTCACGAATAAAATAAAAAAAAACTTAAATTTTTGTATTTTGGTCAAATAGGTACCAAGACTCATCTTAAGAACAACTGGGCGTATGAGTGTTGCGTTTAAAAGGAATAACACAACACTCATACGCCTTGGTTACACAAATTTCTAAAACAATTCTCATATTTTGTTAACATTATTGGCTATTATTTCGAAATGTTTCAATCGTTTGCAAAAATGTATACCTTGATTTCTTTGTTGTAAGTTAAACCAAAAACAAAAAAAATAAATTTATGTCTTGTATATGTTACAGTATTTTTATTTTTCTTAAAGCCTACTTTCCTCAGATGCAAAACATACTTGCCCATTTACTAGTTGTTCTTTCCGTTGACCATATAGCGGAGAGTAATGAACGAATTGTCATTAAATTTCGACAGGTATTATCTGAAGGTTGGCAGTTTCAAAAAATCATGTTTCTTGTTCAGTAGTGGCACCACCTATGTATCATCCTACGGATTTCCCTGGCGTTCCCTAGAGTATGGGCTAAGTCAGTGATTAGATATATGGTAAAAAATAGGAGTTCAAAGGGCTGAAATTTTTTCCCGTAACAGCCTGCCCAAACCGCTGGAACTACAAAGGTTTTGGAAATTTCTTATTCCGGCAAAAAGGGAAAATTCTCCTCCTTGACGGCCTGCTGAAACAGCTGTAATTTGGAACTTGAAATTTTTCATGTTGGTTCCTCTTACTGCGTAGATATCTGCTCAGACGGGATTTTTAAAATTCCTACATCGAGGAGCAAACAGGTGAAAAGTCTGAGGAAAGGAAAAGTCTCATCCTTTGATTTGGGGAGTTCGGCAAGATTTTTTCTACGCTAACAACGTAGCGAGCTTTGCCCGCTCTGAAATCATTAATTAATGGTAGACTAAAACTGTCATTAATTCTTCATTATATTTAAGAACTTTTCTATAAATATGGTGAAGTGTGTCACAAAAATGTATGACAAATATTTCACAACTTTTCATCATTTCACAAAAGAAAACTACAAAAAAAAATTTTATAAAAACCTATCACAAATTTTGTATGCGGCACCAACATTTGCTTTGGTGCTGGAAGTTAAGAGTAGGGTAAATGATATAGAGAAACCTCAATGGATCAGTGGTCTTATTGCCTTTTTCCACTGACCTTCATCTTACATCTTTCATCAATTTGCAAGGATAAGAATTAAACAGGCCAATATTCTACATCCTTCATTTTGTTCCCTCCTACATCTTTCGTTATTTTAAGTGTCATCACTAAAAAAATGGCAAAAAAAATTGATTTTCTTTGTACCATCACTAGCAAACTGACATTGCAGAAAATAAAAAAAAAAACAATTTTATTCAACAAAGGAAAATGAGCGGCCCATGTACTGCATTAAAATTCGGGTTTCTTCATGCTAAGCAACTACTACTCCAATGATTTATGATTTCTCTAAATCCATTTTTTAATATTTTTTATTTTTAACAAAAATTATGCGTCTTTTTCTTTTACTTTTTGATAGCTGAATAAATGGCAAATGAAAGATGAAAGATGTTACCAATGTACATTCATGTTTCACGTTTTCAACATCTTCCATGCGTTTCACAAAGTTTTTATTCAGTGTAAAAGCCTATTAGTGGAATATGGACTTACCAAGCAGTGTCAAAAAGTGATGCAAGGAACCCCATCAATAGACCTCCTGGTGTTTATAATATGGTGAAGCTTATAAATCCTATGTGTTTGGTTATTGAGAGAAATATGTATAGAGAAAAGAAAACCTTAAGGGATGGAATGACAAACTAATATACACCCTAATCACCTGCAGTGTATGCAGGGTATTAAAATGAATAAAAAATAGTTTTGCATATAATTGGGGAGTTGTTTCATATATTTTTTGATTAATTTTTCTTGGGACTTATTTATTGTAAATTATTTCATAGATAATTATACCACGTCTTTGTGAGCCCCTACTGGCAATGAAATATTAACTCTATCAATGATGGTATATTTTTACTTTTTTTATTGGTCAGCAAATTAAATCCCACAATAATGGCTCGTACATACATATGTGTGGCCAACATTCTAAACCTTGATTAAAACATAATCCTCAAATACTTACTCCTGATTTTATTTATTTGTTCACATACTGACCAACAAATAAAAAACGAAATAGAACCAGAATAAAGAAGAACTATTATTTGTAAAGGTATGATTTGTTTTGCCTTCAAAGCAAAAAAATAGAATTCTTTATACCACTCACGATGTGGTAATTCTTCTATGCATTTATCCAAACTTTTTGACTGGTTTAAATATAAGAAGAAGAGGATGATGACGAAAAAACACATTTTACAGTTTTAATCTTGTTTTTTTTTTTTTTTTTTTTTTTGTATTATACCGTTAGTTCTGTAGTATGTCCACTGACACTGGCATAAAAGTAACTATACGCGCCAAGTGCGCATATAAAACGCACGTCTGTCCGTTCTCCAATCTCAAATGTATACAATAACAAAAAATAAACAAAAAATTGTGATCTCTGTCGTTTTTAATGCAAGTGCGTGTACATAATTTGACTTAACAAAAAAAAAAAAAAAAAAACAGCGTAATTTTTCTTTTTTCAGTTTAAAGATTGGCCAAGTATATAACGCGCTAAAATAAATACCTCCACGTTTTTTTTTTATTTTTTTTCCAAGTTAAAGACTTGTCGCTATTTAAATCTAGTTTTACGCACTATGAAATGAAATTTAATGCTAAAAAGCATTAAACATGTCCCCTGATAAACTGCATTAATCTTGCGTTTTAGTTTTATGTAATTCTTGTTTTTTCTTCTTATTTTTTTGTCTCCAGCTCTGTTAATTTAAAATTAATTTATAAATCTTAAATAATTGTGTCCACTCTTTTCTATAAAAAATTTTAGTAATTTTTTTATTTCTCCTAAAATATTGTGGTCTGACAACAGGAAATGTCATTGACATTAAAAAAGATAGTAAATAAACTGAAAAAAGTGGTTTGAAGCTTATGATTGCGTGCATAAAATTGCCCAACATTAAACAGCAGGCATTCAAGCAATTACATACAATACCAGGTACTTTAATCATTACTGAAAACAAATTTTAGAAATATTTTAAATGATACATCTACGCGTAGGTTTTCATACCCTACATTAAATTGTTTAAATTCAAGTGATATGAAACAAACTCAAGAAATTGAGACAGACTAAATTTATGTTTAAAAAAAAATGTTAGCCATACAAGGTTGTGAAAATGATATTGTCGAACAATGATGCACATGATACCATCGAAAGCTGAGACATTTGTTTCCATGATTTGGGAAACATGCCAATATTCTATTTACGTTACATTTTCGTAATCTGCACTGATTGTGTTTTCGTTTATATATACTTCATTAGAATTGGTTTATTGTTTCCAAAAAATTGTGAAATATTTGTAAAAAAAATATGATGACCCGGGGGGCAATTCAGAATAAAGTTGCTTTGCGAAGTGATAAATAATTTATCGTTTTCACTTCGCAGTTATTTTTCACTTCATGTTTTAATTTTGAGCGATTCCCCTTCTCGTTATGAAAAAATGATAAAAAATTTTGTTATGATGAATTTCTGTCAATTTTATTTTACCCCACTCGTTCCGTGAAGTTTAAAGCAACATTTTATTAAAAAACTTTGATTAAATATTTTTTTTTCATTAAAAAATATTTTATTACAATAACAATATGGATTAATAAATAAATAAATTCAATAAAAATTATATCTTAATACCCTAACCGAGCACTAGCAACCAAGGCTTTTGGCTCTGTGGGAATCGAACCCACGACCCCCGCACTCATAAGCTAGCACGCTACCAACTAGCCTACTGGGGCGCCCCAAATAATATAAAGAAATGTCTTTATATGCGTTTATGCTTCTGGAATAGAAACAAGAGGCAATTTATTTTTTTGTTTTGGTTTTTATGCTTTAATTTTTTTTTTTTTTGGTAGTGTTGAAAACATGGATTTTTCGAATACGATTTGAGCGTTTTTTGTTTTATAATAAAATTGTTATTGTTTTTTTTTTATAAATTCTCTAATCCTTTGAAAATTAAAAATTTTGTAATAAAATTGAAAAAACTGTATTAGAAAATATAGAAAATGTTAAAAAACAATCAGTTTAAAAAAATTCGCTATCAATGTTTGTAAAATAGTGCAACACTCACATTTTTTCATGAACTTTTATTTGGTAAAGAAAAAACTTTTATTTAGTGAAGAAATAAAACTCATATGATAAAATTTTGACAGATGGTTTTTGCAACACCAATGATGCCGAACCCTCTGGTGGTGATACCGGAAAACATTGAAAAAGTTCACAAAATCTTTTTGTAAGACCGTAAAGTGAAGTTGCCGGCTTTACATTGCATTAACATTTTCCAAAAGAAAGCTGTTTTCGAACTGGGTGCCGCGTTTGCTCTTCACCAAGACAATGCACCAAGTCACAAGTTGTCGACTTTCATGGCAAAATTGTACGAATTACACTTTTAGTTGCTTCGCACCCACAGCATTCGTCTGATTTGGCTCCCACCAATTTTTACCTGTTTTTAAACCTCAAAAAAACAAAATTAATTATATGCTCGCTGGAAAGAGATTTGGTTTGAATGAAGAGATGATTGTCGAAACATAGGCCTATTTTGAAGTTAAATTAAATCCTTATATAAAAAAGGTATTGAAATGTTAGAAAAGTGTTGTTAGTGATTGTATCGCTTTTGAGGGAGACTACGAGGGCAGATCAATAAGTCCGTGACTTTTTCAACTTCCCTCGTAGTTATATGAAATGCAACACTGCTACCATCAAGTATCACCTTTTAATATACTACTGTCAAATTTTGACTAAGTGCCGTCATTTACTTTGCGTTTAACAGCTGTTCAAAACATACAACCATGTGACTTTTTTAAAAATTTTAAGAAGTAAGTTCTCATTAAACATTATTTTTTTGCGAGAAAAAACTGTCAATCAAACCAAGGAAAAGCTTGATAAATACTATGGGGACTCTGCACCATCGATTTCAATGATAAAAAAGTGGTTTACTGAGTTTCGTTGTGACCTTAGATGCACGGAAGATGCCGAACGTTCTAGACGCCCAGTTAAGGTCTCTACATCCAAAACAATTGAAAAAATTCACGATATTGTGTTGGCCGATCGGAGATTGAATGTGCGATAGATTGTGGAAGACATAGGCATCTCACATGGCTCAGTGGTTTCAATTTTGAACGATCACTTGGATATGAGAAAGCTTTCCGCAAGATGGCTGCCGCGTTTGCTCACAATCGACCATCAACGGAATCGTGTGACACTCATTCGCCATATTCTCTGAATTTAGCCCCCAGTGATGAAATTATTGATCAAACAAATGCCTGTTTTATGGACCTCGAAAAATTCCGCTGTTAAACGCAAAGTAAATGATGGAAATTGCTCATAATTTGACAGTAGTCTATTAACAGATGGTACTTGATGGGAGCAATTTCGCATTTCATATAACTACGAGGGAAGTTCAAAAATTCACGGACTTATTGATCCGCTCTCGTATGTTAATGCATAAAGTCGAATTTTGCGAAAAAAAAATTGTTATTTTATTGGTTATCCTACAGATTTCACAGCTGATATGCTACATTTTAAATTTCAGGTTTCTAGTCAAAGGGTATTGGACTGGCTGTCAAAGGGGAATTTTTACAATGTTTGGCCCTTTCCGTAGGAATTTTAAAAAATCCCATTTTAGCGGATGTGTTAAAAAATATGAATATCGCTAAATTAATTCCATTTCGTTCCCTTGTCTAGTGTTTAAATTCCTCTTTTTCCCCTTGAAATTACAAATTGTTTACCTTGCCTAGCATTTTATTTCCACTCTTTCGCCGTTCCATTACATATTGTTCCCCTTGTCTAGTGTTTTAGTCCCACTCGTTTCTCATTTAATTTCGTTATCATTGCTTAGGATTTAGTTACCCGTTTGATATCTTTTTAATTCCATTTGTTATTTAAA
Source organism: Eustalomyia histrio (assembly GCA_949748255.1). Lineage (NCBI taxonomy): Eukaryota > Metazoa > Arthropoda > Insecta > Diptera > Anthomyiidae > Eustalomyia > Eustalomyia histrio. The sequence goes on from OX456527.1 coordinate 44,117,926, forward strand.
TTTCAGGTTTCTAGTCAAGCCGGTTTGGGCATGCCATCAAGGGGTACAATTTTTTCCTTTTAAATACCTAATACAGAAACGTGGTTTTCTGACAAAAATTCAGAAAGGTATCTTATCAGTGAATTAATCCTCGAAAGCATTTTTTGATAGGCTTATAGCCAAAGTTATTTGTGCAGGAACCCAGCAAAAAAAGTGGCCAAAGAAAAGAAAAAGAAGCAGTGATTTTGATTCCGGTGTTGTGAAAATTTGGATCGGAACTAATGACTTTTACATAGGGGTGTTATATGGTGGAAGCCTTCTTTTATGATTCTTTTTCATTGCATCTAAAACAGTTCTTATGGTTTAGTGAAAAATTAGATCTTTTGTTCTTCCCAAATAAATTTTTAATTCTAATTATAACGGGACATTCAGTAATCGTTTTCCCAATGTTCCGTTAACTATACCAGTAAATTTGACTGACACATTTTTTGTTGTCTCCCATAAAAAGTTTAAGTTTGACTGCTGGTTAAATTATAACGGGATATTCAGAACAATATTTAGTAAATTATTTTATTTGAAATTCGAAGTTAAAAATTGGTACAAATCACTTTAACCTGATAACTTGTTTAGTACTTAACCATAGTTATGAATATAAAATTTATATAAAAATATCTGTGGTTAAACGTTAAACGTTAACTTTGATTGTTTTTAAAATAAGTTAGCCGTCAGAGGTTTGAAAACAACTATGTAAATTTCCTTTAAAATCAAGTTTTTGGAAGTTGTGAAGAAGAACTCCTTTAAAGAGGAAAATCAGAACTAAATGATACTTTGGAATCAACGAAAAATTGATTCCTTAAGAATCACTTCCATATATTTTTGTTGGGAAGTTAAAGGGAGTTTTTCTTTATCTTTTGAACCCTTTTTAACGGGAGCCTATATCCAAGGGAACATATATTTAAAATTTTAGGTTTCTAACCAAAGGGCCCCCTTTTATGGCCCTATCAATAGGAATTTCCAAAAGTCAGTCTTGTGGATGTCGCCGCCGGAGGAGGATCTAATGTACTACGTTTCAACTTCTTAGCCTCAAAGGTTTGTCTGGGCAATGTTGAGTGAATCAGTCATTAATTCAGTCACATTATTCTTTTATATTAAGCGATTTAAAAATCTTTGCTAAAAATACAAAAATTATAACTCTAATGTACATCCACTGAGAGTTAAGTAAGTTGAAGTGAGACCTGGTTTGAAGTAATGATAAAGTACCCTTTTACTTGATATTATTTTTTTACTCCAACATTAACTTTGAAACATCGAAATGCGTTGACAGGAAAATAAAAGCTTGGATCGTTTTGACAAGAATGTGTTTTTTTTTCTTAAATTTTTCAGCAATTATCTTGTTTTGTATAATGGTGGCAGGGTTGATGGCTATTTAAAATTATAAATTTAATTGGTTTTAAAATTGATTGATTTTCTTTAATGTATTTTAAGAAAAAGTTTTCATGTTTAACGTGACCATTAATTTTCTTTATATTTGATTTTTTTTGCTTAGATTTATTATGTAAAATTGTTTAATAATTACGATGGATTTTAGCTGCCGCTTCAATGCAAAATAAATTGACATTATGACAACATTAAAATATAAGTGGCTTTTAAACATGCAACATGATTTATAGTGTTAAGACACATGTGCTTTGTATCTTTCTATGCAAATCGTGTAACAACACCAAGTTAATTTATTTCATATACCCTACAATACTTTGCGGTCAGATTATAATGAAGCTATGATTATGTTTGTATTCAATTTATATTATACAAATCGATTTGAAATAATTTTATTTAAATGAACTTTCTTAAAATCGCTTTATGTTTTGACCTATCTTCCATAATAAAGTTGCCGCTTAATTTGGCTCAAAAGATCATAAGACACATAAAGTTCTTGATGTTGGGTTGTATTTAAACTGAACCTCGTTAATGTAATATTACAACAATTCATTACAGATTTGTTTACATTTTAATTATGTGCCTTGCCAGAATTTGGCCTTCTTTTCAGAATAATATTAAAATACTAAAAGGTAAATCATGGTCGTTCTTAATTAACAATAATTATCATACATTAATTTGTATTTATTGTAAAATTTTTTAAATAAAAATTCTTTTAGTTAATCAAGTAAAAATTATATTCATGTGTACATTGTACAACTGTTAATGATAACCAATTGTAAAGTAAAACCCCGTTGGAAGAATCCAAAAAAAATTCTTCTTAAATGACTTAAATTTAAAATTTTTAACCAAAATCGTACATATATAAATGCCACTAAACTTGGCGGCCCAAAGGAAACATTTCAACGTGTAATAGAGAATTTTTCAGAAAACACTTAAAACAAGTCGGGAAAAATGTAGTACTATTTTTTACTCTACAACAACTTTAGGAGTAATTTCCTTTGGGCCTCAACCAAATAAAAATAAATTTATCTTACGAGTAATAGAGAAGAAAAAAAACATTTTAACAGGCACGAGAGAAATGGCACTAGACTGCCGCTGTTCCATATTATTTTAGAACTCGTCTGTAGTGAGTATATGTGCTAATTATTCAGAGATTTTATCAATGATTTTAATGGCTTCGATCCCTAGCAACACCTGTTAGCTATATAGCTTAACTGTTAACCTTCCAACCGGCAAAAACTCATCCAGTCGGTGTTAATGGAATTGATCACAAATCTTTCAAAAGTGTTCCTTATAATTATCTATTCCGATACCAAACAAAATTTACTAAGTTTTCTGGGGAAGAATTTTCATGTACAGTTCAAAGTTTGTAAAGGAGAAATTGTATAAAATTTTAAAACATAAATATTTTGAAACTAACACAATATTCAAAAATTTTTAAGTTGAATAAAAACTATTAATAATGAACACAAAGTAAGATTGAAGCCTTAACTTTTAAAATAAGTCATTACTTTTGTCCACAGACATACAGGATTCTATCAGAATATATTTTTAGGCCAAAAAAAGCTTAGACCGTTTAAAGGGTTAACTATCTAACTCTGGCCTTTTGACATAATGGCTAAATCTTCTATTCAACTAAGGTCACCCAAAATTGAAATATTGTCGCCAGATAATTGTTGAACCCTAATTCTTGCAAAGGTCGGACAGTATGAATAATAGTGTTTTATAGTATCGTCATCCTCCTTACAGACCTTGAATCCGCAGGCCACTTCGCATTAAGAGTGCCCTCAGAGTTTAATGCCCGGTGAGAATACCTACTATCTCACTAAGTTCTCTTTTACCCCCTTAAGAGTATCGCCACATCGACTGCAAAGCAGAGACGTTGGAAGACCGATTTGGAAAAAATCCCTAGGAGACTGTTTATGGTAATCACCTGCAGTAGTGTTGAAATAATCTCTTACAGTGATGCCGATGACATGGCAGCCGATGCAGTCCACAATAACCCGGTCAATCTCAAACAGGTCTAGAGACCCGAAGAAATTATCTGAGCAGTAAGTATTTCATCTGGTCCAGCATCTTTAAAGGGAGAAACGTTTTTCACAGCTCTTTTAACCATCCCAGCAAAAATGAAGCTGCCAAAGAAGCAATAAAAGCATAACTCCTATGGCAAAGGCATCACTTCTTTTCTAATGGTTTCATCGATGAATTTAACATCAGCGTGTCATAGGATGGAAGTATTCAAATGAAGCTACTAGCATTACTCATACTTTACTCTAGGGAAGCAATGATAATACAATGATTAGGTATTCTGATGCATTAGTGGAAAATGTTCATATACTTTGTAGTATTTAAGTTTTGATGAAAATTTAATTCATAAGATTGCAGAAAATTTAGTTTAAAGAAGCGAAATTTATCCATTGATACACAAATACTCTTTATTAAAACAAATAAATAATTCTGCATAGGAGAAGAAGCATTTTTGAAACATTTTCCAAAAATTTTAATGAATTTTTAGACAAATTTTAAAATAATTTTTGGATAATTTAAAAACTGTTTGCACAATTTGGAAACATTTTTAGACAATTTTAAAATATTTTTGAATAATTTTAAATAATATTTGCACAATTTTAAAACATTTTTGGACAATTTGAAATAATTTTTAGACAATTTTAAAATTATTTTGGTAAATTCTGAATTAAAACTGGAAATGATGTAGTGTTAAATAATAAACATATTGCAAAAACATAATATAGATTTCGTCGTCATAAATATTTAAGGCTGAAAAAATGCAAATGACAGGCCAGCTAGTTTCAATTAAAGTTTTAAAAATCTGTTTTTCTTAATATTTCAAAATTTTTATAAAAATTGCAAAACTGCATAAGTTCTAATCCTCATGAAATTTTAAACTAAAATATAAAAAATGATTAAAAAAAAAAAAAAAATAAAAAATTTCATCAGAACTATTTTTTCAATTTGAATAAATGCTTAAGATTCAAAAAAAAAAAATATATACGATATACTATAGCTTATGCTTAAGAAGTAATGAAGAGTGATTTTTTAAGATATGCATCGGATTTATATCCAGATCACTGCATTTGAAATATGAACACATGAAGTGCCTTAGGATAACACCAAAAAATCATAAAAGGATGTCAACTGAAGTTTAGGAAGCAATGAAAGAAGTTATAGTTGACTACCTTTTGTTTTGCTTGGTTGATGGTTATAATAATATTTGGGAAAAACTCACTTATTTATCCACTTTGTAGCTGATTTGAATTAATTAATATAAATAGTCGACAGTTGTTGAATAAATTTTTATTAAGTGAATAGTATAGTAGGATTTTAAGATCATATCATATTCTTTTTAATTATTTTTATTGTAAAGAAACATGAAATTTTTTTTTAGTAAGTTATAGAGAATAAAAATTGAGAAATTTCACTGAGCCAGCGGGATAGAATACTTAGTATTTTCGGTTGGCGCTACCCAACCTTGTCAATATCCATGCTCTTTTTTTTATTTTTAAAAAATTTTTATTAAAAACAAAATCCCGGTCGATTTTAAAAATACTTTTCAATTTCAAAAAGTTATTAAGAACAAATGTATGGAAATGGCTGTTTTACTAACTAGTTGTTATTTATACAAAAATTAAGTAATTTAGAAAATTGGATAAACCCCTAAATTTTGAGTTATCGCCTAAAAATTATAATGATTTTTAATATGAAATTGAAAAAGGGGTAGTATCAGGGATGATAAAGTTGGTACTATAGTACTTTTTGTGGTAATATTAGAACCTCAAAAATATTATGGTACTCCTAGGACCATTTGGAAATTTTGGTATTTTTAAGAATCATTTTGCTTTTTAAATTTTTTATTCAACTATTGTTTTTAATATAAAATGAGTTTTAAATATTTTAATTATTAAGACCTGCTAACTTATTTCAAAATAATCAAAGACTAATGCTTAACCAAAGTTATGAATTTAAATTTATATGGAAACATATATCTGTGCTTATTTATTAGATAAGTTACCCGCCCTACGTGTTAAAAACTTATTGAATTATATTATTAACAACAAATATCATCATCATCATTTGAAGTTATAAAAAAACCAGTAAAATAAAAAAATTGGTTATATTGCACATTTAAAATAGAATAATAGAAAATCGAGAAACAAACCCAAATTAATCAATGGTATTAAACCAAATTGAATTAATAACATATCAATAGAAAGTTCAAAATTCTCAATAGAATGAATTCATCATAAATAAATTCATTGACTGAATAACTCAAATTAAATAAATTAATTAAGGACCTTCAAGTAAATTCGATCGAATTTTTTATACGTATTATAGGGTGACTTGGGGTAATTTGGGTATAGTTTCATCAAGCACAAAAACAGACCAATGAATGTTTTTTTTATTCTACAGAATATTTTTTTCCAGAACATATTATCATCAAAATTTTCCTCGAAACCGCACACTCTATAAAATGTAAAATTTGGGTAATATTTTATGTATGACAAAGAAATTTATGATGTTAAAAATTATAGAAAACTAATTTATTCTTTTAAGCATAAGGTTTGTTTTTTTACAAAAATATATTATTTATTTTTCAAAAATTTCATTTTGTTTATAATTTGTCATAATTATAATTTCCTGAAGATGCTACACAATGGATTAGCGAGATATTGAAAAATAAATAGTATATTTTTGTCAAATACGAACCTTAAGTTCAAAAAAAAAAAATTATTAGTTATCAATAAAAGAAAAAAGTTAAATTAAATATAAAAGTTAAAAATTATAATTTGTTAAAAGTCGATGTTAAAACATCTCACCAATTTTTTCTCTATTTTCATGGGTTATTTAAATTATTTTGTCAAAAAAGTCAAATTAAAGAAAAATTTTACTGAAAATTTTTTAATTGAATATTTTAACCTCTTAAATCCTAGTGGTAAGGACTAACTAAAACTACCTATATACAGCGGTCAAAAAAAGTATTCGACAAACTGCTTGTTTTTCATAATCATGAAAAATATGTTAAAAAAATTCTACAAAATGAAAAATATAAAAATGCAGATTATTAGCTTAAAGTATTATCTCTTTATTTATGAAACAAAAAATACAACAAAAACAATATTCTGGAAAAAAAAAATACAAAAACAAAAACATGTAATATTTCAACGCAAAAAAAGGCTTCGACAACGTTGCTCTGGTTGTGATTAACGGGAAAAGCACCGTTTCTTTGAAATTTATATTGATGTCTTTCATTATTACTAATATTTTTTAATGTCTTAATTTCATTTATTGAATTAATTGTTAACATGGGTCGAAAGGGTGCAGAGATTTCTTTAGATGTTAAAGAAATAATAATTACACATTTTAAAAAGGGAATAACTGAACAAGAAATAGCAGAAATTGTTGGAAGACCTAGAACAACTATTCACTACATCATAAATAAATACAAAAAAACTAAAAGTATTGAAAATGTACAAAGAAGTGGGCGTCCAAAAAAACTTAATGAAGTAAACGAAAGGTGGATCTTGCGTGAAATAAAAAAAAATCCTAAGATCAACGCTACAGTTTTAACAAAACAGCTAGAACATGATCTTAATATCAATGTTACACCTCAGACCGTGCGTAATGTTATACACAGTAACGATTATCACGCAAGATCAGCTAGGAAAAAGCCGCATATCTCAAAAAAGAACAGAAAAGCTCGAGTTGACTTCGCAAAAGCGCATGTGAATAAGCCTATGGAGTTTTGGATGAAGACTATTTTTGCTGATGAGTCTAAATTCAACCTATTTGGATGTGATGGAAAGGTTCTGGTGTATAGAAAGCCTAATTCCGAGTTGGAGGAGCGAAATATGGTGCCTACTGTAAAGCACGGTGGTGGCGGTGTTATGGTCTGGGGATGTATGGGGGCTTCAGACGTGGGTAATTTAGTTTTCATTGATGGAATAATGGACCATCAGTACTACATAAACCTACTCAAGGAAAATCTTAAGCCAAGTGCCGAAATTTTGGGTGTTTCAAGTGGTTTTCATTATTATCAAAACATATGGCCCTAAATACAAGGTTGTGGATGTTGTATAATTGTCCAAACGTGATTAAACCACCTGCACAGTCCCCAGACTTAAACCCAATCGAACACCTATGGGCCTGCTTAGAGCAAAATATAAGGAAAAGAAATTTCAGGAACAAAAACCAGCTTAAAGCAATCCTTCTAGAAGAGTGGAATAAAATTGACCAAAATTACATTTTAGATCTTGTAATCAATGCCAAAGCGTTTAAAAGCCGTTATAAAACAAAAAGGAAGAGCAACTAAATATTAATTATTTATTTTTAATCAATATTTTCCCGTTAATTACAACCAGAGCAACGTTGTCGAATACTTTTTTTGCGTTGAAATATTACATGTTTTTGTTTTTGTATTTTTTTTTTCCAGAATATTGTTTTTTGTTGTATTTTTTGTTTCATAAATAAAGAGATAATACTTTAAGCTAATAATCTGCATATTTTTCATTTTGTAGAATTTTTTTAACATATTTTTCATGATTATGAAAAACAAGCAGTTTGTCGAATACTTTTTTTGACCGCTGTAAGTGTGAGATAAATGGTTAAAATATGGAATAAAGAAGTTTCTGGTACAATTTTATTAATAGCATTAGAACAAAAAACTTTCTGAAATACATTAACATTGATATTTGCCATGACTACAAATAATATATAACAATTCTCCTGGTTCAAGATTTTGTATCAACCGGATAAAATTTTTGTCTGTATGTTCATCCATAGATAAACATATATACATATACAAACACATATTATTATTTTTAAGCGGTAACTTACATAAATATATTTGCATTCAGTATGGAAATTAGTGTGCATTAAAATTAGTTTATTTCTTAACATCGTGACGATTTTCCATTGGGTCTTACTTGTAAGCATATGTTATGTGTTGCCTCTGAGTAAATTTATTTTTTAAAATGAACGGAAATTTGATACAACAACACTAATCAATTATATTTAGAGTTTCTTTGCTACATACACGCGTAACAAGTTAAATTTAAAATATAAAACAACAATAATTTTAAAGATGATGCATGTTTATAAAACATTTTTTCTAACTTTGATTTTACTCATCTTTTACAATATATATTTTTATTTTTTTAATTCTAACAACTACTTGTTTTTTTTTGCAAGATTTAGTGTAGCATGAATGTCATTGATTAATTTACCAAAACAACATGAGATTTATAATTAAAAAGAAGAAAAAAAAAAAAACATAAACAAAATAACAACACGAATAATAGCAAAAATCAAGTTAAACATGTGCCAAACATAGAGTTGCTGGGATTTATACCAGCAACTCTCAAATGCCACAAATTCCTCCAATAAAGCGCAAAATATCAATTAACTGCGATAGGACGTTCAGTATATTATTACGAAAGTTATATGTCGGATGCCTTGCAGTACCGGGCAATCACAGAGGAGATTGCCGGTATGGCACATTGTATGTTACATTGCGGACCCGCCCAAATCAATTAGCTAGTGATTATTCAGCAAGGCCATCAGTCAGGAAAAATCTCTCCTACTCCTTCCATCCTAAATGGTTCCCAGCGATGTAGGGACTGATATCACTATGTAGACATATAAGACCTCATCTTTGAACTGCACACAATTTTTTTTCCATAAAATCTACTGAATATGCATGTTAAAACAGTCGAAAATTAGTTTGAAAAAGGCATTGCGAACACTCAGAAAAAAAAGTTAGTAGAAAAATTGCTTACTATTTTTGTACTGATTTTTAGTAAAAATATTATTATATAGTAAATTTTTTTTGCTATTTACATTTTACAAATTATATAACTTTTACAGAATAATTACAAATGTTTGTTGCTGACTTCAAATAACATTTTGAAAATTTTTGTAAGCCGATTTGCTAAAATTAGCAAAAAAACTTACTAATTTTAAAAAAGTGGATATTGAAGGAAATGTTTTTTCTAATAATTTACACTTATACACACAAACTTAAAGTGGCTTAAAATGTCACATATATAAAAAAAGGAATCGGAAGTGAATATACCGACTCATGTCTAAAAAAAGGACATCAACATAAAATAGCACTAAAATGTTTTATTTATTTCTAAAAATCAGCCCTAAAAATAATTAAAATTTTACCTTAAAAGTAAAAAAAATTGACTAAAATATTTTTCAAAAACAGAAACTATCAAATTAAAACAAAATGATAGATTCGTTTATGTTTTAAAAATTTTTAAGATTTTTAAGCCTTTGTTTTTGTTTTTAATTTTGTATAAAATGTTTTTTGAAAAAAATAAATAAAATAAAAAAAATTTTATGCTCAATAAAAAAAATAAATTTAAAATTTTGTACTAATATAAATAATATTTAGTATTTTTTTTGTTGCTGATTTTAGCAAACAAAAAGTGTACTAAAATTTAGTAGCAGCTACTAATTTCATTGTACTACACGTCAGAAGATTAGCAAAGATTAGCAAAAAATACCGCTGGGCTCAAATTAGAAAAATTTCCCTTAATAACAGCAATATTTTCAGTTGCCTTTTTAGATTTTTTTTGGTGAGTGTAGTCAGATCTAAATCTAACACTTAGTAATACGGAAATCATCCCAAAATCTGACTAGAAATCTGATGGTTTTTGTTTTTGGAAATTTAACTCTTTTTAAATCTATGACGGGTAAGTTTTTGTTAAAAAACAAAAAAGGTTAAATGTTAACCACATATATTTTCATATAAATTTGACAATCATAACTATGGTTAAGTACTAAACTTTGGTTATTTTAAAAAAAATCATCAGTTTTAAGTGCTTTGTATCAATTTTTCACTTACAATTTAGCAGATTTCATATTCTGCACATATAGGTTGATAAGGTTGACATAAGTAATGATTGTTTATCATTTTACTTAATTTTTTTAAAATAAAAAATTACTGTTACCAAAACTGTAATTTGTGCTGGAAAATTTAAATACAAAAAATATAAAAAATTAATTGTAGAAAAAATTTGTAAGAATTTCGAATAAATTAATTTTACAAATAAATAAATAAAACATTATATGGGAAACATTAAGAAATATACTCTGTTCCACAGAGTGGTGTAGGATATAAATTGCGGGAAATTTAAAAAAAGTACGAGAGTGGGTCAATAAGTCCGTGACTTTTTTAAGGAAACACAGGTTTTTGGATAACGAATCAGTCTCCTTTGAGCTCCAACGTTTCTTCAATTTTGCTATCCCTTCGAAAAATTAAATTTGTCGAGGTCATCAAAATAGGTTTGTTTGTGAAATGATTATATCGCCAAGTCATTTCTTCAGTTTTGAAAATAAAAAATAGTCACTCGGGGCTAAGTCCGAAGAATAGAACGGAAATTCATGAATTTTTTCCATCGAAACTGCCACTTTCTCCTCAATCCTGAAATCAAATCACGCGATAGTCTGCTATAAATAGCTTTCAGATTCAAACTAAATGATGCAGCTTGTTTAAATTTTGACTGAAATCAACTGACGGGATCAGTGCTACGCTTTCAGTTAAGAGGCGGGAAATTCAAAAAGTCACGGAATGATTTAACGCGCCCTCGTATTTTACTAAATTTGTAATTAAATTGCTTCTCATACAAACCTTAAATACTAATTTACTAGAATTAAAAAAAAATATCGAAATTTAATTTAATTTGAAGAATTGCTTAAACGTATTTGTTGCAATTCAAAAGAAAATGCAAGGGATGAGCAAAACGGGGGTCAAAATCCCGGATTTTAAGTTTTTTTATAAAAAATCCCCGATTTCCACAAAAAATGGCAACTCTTTATACGCATGCGCTTTGAAAGACAACAGCATGCTCTTTGAAAGACAACAGCAACAACATGTTGCAAGGCTTTAACAAAAATCATCAAACTCGTGTGTATGTTGTATGTAATGCATTTTAATGCTAAATGACTAAATTAATGATGATGGCATTATGAATAACTGCAGTTTGAAAATAATAAAAAAAGTAATATTTTCTTAAAATGCAAGAATGTTGCAAACAAACTACGAAACAATAACAACCGAAAGGAAAGCTGGAAGTATGTACGAAAGTTTAACATTAAGGTGTTAAGTTGTTGAAAATAATGGAGAGAGAGAGAAAAAAAAACCATCTGCTGTCAAAGGAAATTCATTAAGAAACTTCTTATAAATGGAGGGTGTAGCTTAACACGATTATGATTTTTAATTTTTTTTTTTATTTAGAAAATGATTTAAACGTTTAAAAATTAAATTATGACTTTTTTTCTTTAGCCATAAGATGGGTGTTTCCAAAGTAACAGTCCTTACCGATTTTCGGAGATTTTTTAAATAATATTCCAACCTAAGCAAATATGCTACGAGGATTGCTTAATTTTGGACCTACGAAAGTTCAAGCATCGGAAAGAATTTATAATATAACTAATTTCAATATTTTTTTTGACCATTAAAAAAGTAACGGTCATTACTTTATAAATGTGCTGTTTCCAAAATTTCGGAAACAAACATCATGTATTGTTAAATTTTGCACAGGATGTGTGAAGTAAAAAAATTTGATAAAATTCTTTGAAATGTTTTGTTTAAGGAATGTGTAAATTTTCAAACTAAAGAAAATTAGTTACCAACAAATTTTTTTTTGAAAAAGTAACGGTCCTTACATTATACAAATTCAAACGATTTTTGTGTTTGAATTCATTTATTATGGGAAAAAAAAACATAAACGAAAAGCACTATAAGATATCAGTAAAAATTAAACAAAATTTTAATTTGCTTTCATTTATTATCGAGTTTTATTGAAAAATATGCATTAAAAAATTTTTTATCCCTGTAGGACAAAATTAATGATTCATTTATGAAAATTACTAAAGCATGATTTAGTTTTACTTGGCCAAAGAGGCACATTACAAGTCAAAGTCGATTATTGTAGTAGGTCCCTGTTATCTGACCTATAGAATTTTGCTTACTTTTGGCACTTCTCTGACGTTCACCTTTGTACTTAAATAAATCCCATATACATATTTTTTCGCACTTGAAATAATTTTTATTATAAAATAAAAACTTTATATTACATGTTAAAATTGTATTTGTATCATACCAATGCGCACAGAATTTATAAAAAATATTTAGAATAGTGGTATGTTTTTCATACCACCGGCCCGGAAAGAGTAAAACCCAATTGCACTGAATTTATGTTAGCTTTTTGAAAATAATGCTGTTGTTGAATATTTTCGATGGTTTTAATATTTTCCTAATGTTTTTTTAAAAGTTCAGTTTCGGATTTGATGTCGTCTTATTCGCAGTAAAGCACTATAATACCTTTTAACTCTTTTGTAGTGTTAAAGAAGTTAAAGGCTTCTTTTTGAGTGTTTATTATTGCATGCCGGGAAATAATTGCTGACCACAAGGATCTTTTGACTGTGGCCCCTATACCATCTACAGCACGCTTACCATGACCAGATGCAAAAAGAAATTCCAAGTTAAGTCAACATCAAAGTCTTGTTTTGCAAAGCATATATTAAAAAGGTTGTATCTGTTTTTAAACTGCTCGACACATCCATCTGAAAATACGTGAATGGTAGTTAACTCTATTTTGGTCTTAAGGTAAGCAATGACATAGAGGAAGAATAGTATAGAGGATGCAACGCCGTCAGCAGCCAAATAAAATTTTATACAGAATACAAAGGTTCGGAAACTTTGAGAAAACAGGGGAAAAATTGAGCAAATTTCCCTGATTTCTGCAAAAATTTGAGTAAAATTCCCTGTTTTTAAACCTTTTTTCCAAATCCAATTGGGAAAGCTGCTAAAAACTAAATGGATTTGCAAAGAAATTCAATTGGAATCGCAAAAAATCCAATTTAAAAAGATGCTGAACCTTTGAAATCTGCACATACAAAACTAAGAGAACGTTTTTTACGACGTAAGAGACATCGTCATGGTGTGGCAATGATGAGTTTTAGAAAATACCAAACGCTTTTTTTGTTGTGTGTCAACTTGTTGCTGATTATAGCAAAATAATGTGATGTGAGACCAGTTTCCGTTTTTAACCAGGCACATGCTGTAAAAATAGTTCAATGTGCTTGATTCCAGTGAACGCTTTGCACTTCATTCTGGGAAACAAACGTGTAATTTTCAGGAAAGTCCACTTGAAGAACTCCTTCATGGCGTTTAATGTTTTTTTTATATCGCGAAAATAATAACTTTGCGTTCTTTCTCTTTTGCCAAGTAAGCCTCATGCTTTTCTGCGTCTTGTTTTTATTTTTTTCTGTATTTTTGCATATTGGTAAGTTGCTCCATGATTTTTCAGCTAAAATCAGTAAGAATCCAATTAAGTGAGACGAAAACAGTTCAAATGCAAAATGCCAAAAAAAGGTAACGGTCGTTACATCTTTAAAAAAAATGTTTAAAAAATCAAAATAGGCTTTTGATGCTTATTTGGCCTTACAAAATCCTTGATCTTACTTACGTTCTTACTTTCCGCTACTATAAAATTAAATCGTTTAAATGAATTACGAAAAAAACAAACTTTTGTGCTTTTGAGCTAACGATCGTTACAGTCGGTGAGGTTGTTTTTGAAGTTTTCACAAAAAAAAAAAAATAAATTTTAACTTGTCGCCTTCAAAATTGTTGCTTAGCATGAAGAAAATTTTCAGCTTTCAGCTGGCTTTTGATTTGCTTGTAAACCACCGTTAGAACAGTGTTGCCAAAGGGCTTAAAAGTGACTATACAATTTACGGGGAATAAACGTTCACGGTGTACTAAATTCAAAGTTAGTATAAAGAAAATTAAATTTAATCCTTCGGAAAATGGCAGATACATTTATTTTGTGTAATATTAGCGGAAAAATAAATTAAAAATAATAATTTTATTTTTGAGCTGCAAGGGGTCATTTTCTGTGGAAACACCCAGATATAAATGACACAAAGTTTTAAGGAATTTGTCTCTACATTTCATAGAGTAAATTTTACAACTGCAGTTGTGGAGCTTTTAAGAGCTCCGTCCGAAGTATAATCATGACTGAATAACTGAATCAAAATTTAGACTTTCCAAATTTGTTTCCCAAAACCGAAATTCGGTTATTGCAACAGAATTTCGGTTGAAACCAAATATTTTATTATTTATAATTGTATCGGGAAAATATTTGGTTGGGACAGCTAAGTAATTCGGCTGTTGCAACCGAAATATTCCGTTGGAAAGAAATTGAGTTGTCACGATGAATATGTTATAATCATATTGTATGCAGTGACCATGATTATGTTTATATGATTCCATGGCAGGATATATTATGTTATATGTGATGTTATACTTCACAGAGGCAACAGATTAATTGACAAACAAATGGTTTAGTTGGTTAATTGTGTCAGGGATAAATTTGATTACCACAACCAAATAATTCAGTTGCTGCAATCAAATCATTTAGTTGGCAAGGAATTTGGCTGTCACAATAAAACTGTTTCCTCTGTGTAAAAATAATATGGTTTTATATTTTTAAATACTACACGCAGAGAAAAAACATTATTAATGAATGGTCACTACGACCATATTTATTCATATTAGCCTAATATGTTAACCCTAATAAGTTTATTATAGCCCCAGAATAAATTGAACAAAAATTTTTTGTCTTAAGCATTTTTAAATTCACCATAATAATATTTTATGGTGTTTTACACCATAAATATTAATTTATGTGAAATATTTGCTACAATAATATATATGTTTTCAACTATACAATTAAAATCATAATATTAGTTGCACACAATAGTGTATGTTTATTACAAATAAAGTTATGTTTGCCTTTAAACACATTCTATAAATGAGCAAACATTTATTGTCAAAATAAACAGTGTGTGCAGAGTATTCAAAAAACCGGCCTTTTGGAAAAACCGGTTTCGGTTTTCTTTGAAAAATCTAATTTTAAAAAAACCGGTTTCGGTTTCGGTTTTTGCAAAAAAAAACCGGTCAACCGGTTTTTTCGTTTTTTTTTTTTAATTTGAATAAAAAACTTATATAATTCGTTTGTAATTAATTACAAACAAAAAAGGAATTTAATATATAAAGTAATAAAAATAAAAAAAATACATTCTTTGAAAAAAAAAAATATTGTATAATATTTTTTTATTGTATTTCATTTCAACATTTTATTTATTGGTTTTAATATTTTTCTATATAATATTTTAAAAATTAATATAAAACTATATTTATATCAAATGAATAGAGATTAAGTTTGTAAATTGGGTAAAACTAGGTACGTAAGTAATTTGAACGTTTGGCATTAAATATGTTTTTTTAATATTACATTTTAAATATGTAAAAAGAAAATCTATTTTTCACTTCTAAAATAATATTTTAGAAATAATATGCAATTTAAATGTTTCGTTTTAAGACGATTTTTTGTTTGCTTTTGATAAAGCTAGAAGTGGAAAATACTCTTTCACTAATAGTAGATGTTGGACAAATAGTCAAAAGACAATTATATAAATTGTCCAACTTTTCAGTTCTTTTGTCGCATTTATCAAGATATATGAAATCATCATATGTGACCTTCTCCGAGAAAAGGGACCTAGTGTGTCAAAAAACGGGTTTGGACTTAAGAGTGGATTCTGGTACCTAATAGGGTGTAGAATAATATGAAATCAATCAGATTTCTGATAAAAATTTATTTACCCCATAACGTACACTCACAATATTATTTCGTTAATCGAAAATACAGTCAAAAAGAGGACAACTGATTTTCCATTATATTCAACCCATTTTGTTGTTTATTTTCAATCAATGTTTAATAACCAACAAAAGTAGTAAACACAATAGAAAGTCGTTTAAAATAACCATAGAATTTTTACTTACAAAAAGTTAGGAAAAACTACTTTTGTGGTTTGTTTTTCAGTTTGAAAGTTTTTTTTATTTGTATTTAATTACAAAACACAACACAGCACACACAGATGTATATATTTTTATTGGCTTTATGTGTTTGTATATTTGAATAATTTCTTGTAATTTTTTTTTAAATAATTTTGTATATATACAAACTATTTTGGTAAAAAAAACAAAGAAGAATTATATGAATTTCAATTTTTAGAAACAGAAAACATAAAATTTTACATTTAACAGAAAATATCAACTCCTACTGAATGTCTGTAAATTTTTATAGTTTGTTTTTTGAATGACTGATTCAAATAGTTAAAAAATATATTTCTATGAATTTCGATTGATTATTCATTTAAAAACAAACTTTACGTATTACTTTTTAAATAAACTACAGTCAGTAACGGAAAATATATTGTGAGTGTACAAAACGAACTTGGAAAAATCGATAAAAATGAGAAAAACATCTTTTTTTGATTTTTTTGATTTTAAATTGTCACTCTTAAAGAGAAAAAAATACGTCACCACATAGGCAAGACGTTACCAAAGTCGGCTCCCAATCATAACCATACCAAATCGCATCTCCCAATTGAAGGTGTGTTCACAGTGATAATGCGTTATGAAACTTTTAATGCGTTTTTTTTTAAATTTTATTTGCACACACTAGGTGTCTTTTCTCGGAGAAGGTCACATATAATGATGAATGATTTTGTACGGTCTCTTTTTTAGGATTTTGAATACTGTTTATTGTGTTATTTAGATCAGAAATTAAACTATTTGAATTTGGAATATCCAAAGTTAAGTCTTCATCGGAATCTATCAGACTTACATCTAAATCTTCATAACCAAATAAACGACTATAAAAGTGTTCGGAAAAAATAAAAGAGACCAAGTAACCCAGTTGGTGATGTAATTAAAAAAACCGGTTAACCGAACAAAAAAGACCGGTTTTCGGTTTTCTTCGAATTTACAAAATATTCGAAACCGATCGGTTTAAAAAAAAAAGAAACCGGTTGACCGGTTTTCGGTTTTTTAATACTCTAAATGTGTGTTTATAAAACAAATAAAATTTTCTGCCGCGTCATTTTCCGTTCGCCAGCGATAGTTAATAACATGAGTGAGTATTAAATAATAAAAACATTTTTCGGGGAGCAAAAGGCCATGCTGCCTTGCAAATTTAGTGATATAAATTATTGTGAGTTTATTGAAACATGTAAGTAATTTATATACATATAATTAGAAAAATACATACCTAAATTCATACATGAATTAATACGTATAAATTAAATTGTCTTTCTTGCAGCCAAAAAAAAAAAAACATACAACATTAAAAACGCCATTGAAATTTTGACGCAGAATAATGTGATAAGCCCCGATTTTTTTACAGTCGATTTCATAATAGAAATTAAAGGTATGTGTGCATATATAAATGCCTTTTTAATAAAAAATAAATATTTGAAATTACATTTTCTATTTGTTTTATTGTGAGAACCATATAACATGTTGACATAGACATTTTGCATGGTATTGGGAAATATAGAAATATGGTTTGAAAGATCGTTTGCGTTTTTCTTGTGAACATAATAATATGTTTGAGATAATTAGCTATAAATATTATATCTGAACATATATTGTTACTTAAGACGTGTTGGACACAATCACAACCACAAACATTAATGATAGTTTGCGATTGTGATTGTATCAACCATGTTTTTTCTTTGCGTGTACATTCAATTTATCTATTCTAATAAAATTCATATATGGTAGGGAAAATAAAAATCTATAATCGACCTGTGTAATTAAGTTTATAAAATTATTAAAATCATACTTATCTTTGACTTAAACCTAATAAAATTGACATACATATTTTCAAGCCACAAAAGATATAAACAAGGCTTTTGAAAATCTTATATTGTTGAAGTGAAGTGATAAGACTTTTGCTCCCTGAAACAATGTTTGTTTTCTAAGACCTCATTATTTTTCTATTGCTTACTATGTATGTATGATGACTTTCGTCATACATACAAACATCAGATGACATTTAAAAGATTTTATATTTTAGCCTTTTTAACCTGTGGCATGTTAGAAGAAAAACTTCAGATTACAGTTGAAAACGACCAACAACATAGAAACAGCAGCAGTTGCTCATGCGTAAATTTATTGTAAACAACTAATCAACCATAATGGAGTTGGGTCAAACTTAAAACTGCAGAACAAAAAAAAAAAAAAAAAACTTAAAATTATCCATTAAAAAATATTGCATGGGATTTTGTTCAGTTTAATAAAGAGTTTTTCTTAAAAACTTTGAAAAAAAAACTTAATGGGTCAGTAATATTTTTTTTTTTAAACAAACTAAATGTATAAACCAAACAAAAAACATGGTTAATAAAATTCCAACTCATTGCTAAAGAAGGAATATTTAAATAGAAAATATTGATGGTTTTCTTTCTATGACATAAAAAATATATTTTATCTCTTTTGAAAACTTTTTAAACCTTGTAATTTTCTTTTTCTTTATTTTTTTTTTTGTTTTTTGTTGTGGAAATATATATTTTGTTCTTTTACAAAAACTAAACTGGGTGTATGTGTTCTGTGTCCATTTATTGTGATTTTTACATGATTTTCAATTTTTGTTTTGTTTGTTTTTTTTTTTTACTCAAACTTGTGCCTTTGTTTAATAAAAAATTGTATTTTTATTTATTGTAGTAGACAGTTTACATGACTAAAGTCTTTTAAAAGCTATTCACTAGGGCCTTTTTGCAATACATGCAATATTTATACTCAGCAATATTTATTTAAGGGTATCCCGTTCTGAAAATTTATTTAGTAAATATTATTTATTATCAATAATCTTACAAAAGGAAAATATTTTATATTTCTTTTAGTTTTCTTCGATTTTCTTGATTTGTATATTATTTTATTTATTTATTTTATTAAACATATAATTACAAATTATATTTTAATACCCTAACCGAGCACTAGCAACAAAGACCTTCAGCTCGTTGTAGCGAAAACAGACCAGAGCATTTGGTAGGAATCGAACCCACGACCCCCGCACTGATAAGCTAGCACGCTACCAACTAGGGGCGCTCGGATATTATTTTAAATTAAGATTAAGATCTCTTTTTATTTATACAAATTTATTATAAATATTTATTTAATGTATAAAAAGTAAAGTAATTAAGTCTGAGCACCTGTGAACCTGCCTTGTTTGAGATTTGCTTAATATTTTAGTCAGCTCGAAGGACTTGCTTGAAGTTACCCGGTCGCAAAGGATTAGTCTCAACAAGCCGACTGTTTGTCTTCAATATATGTTATGCACTAGTTATGGACATTAGTCGTTTTTGAAGCGTATCTTTACTTCTTATTCTACAATATATGGATTAAAAAGTACGTGGCCTTACATAGAGATGGCGTGATAGGTCCCAATATTTTTTTCTTTATTCAGTAGGGCCAACTGTCAGAAAACTTTTGTCAAAATTTCATGACATTTCATTAATTAGAAAAAAAGTTATCATTATAAAAATGATGCTGCTTTTAAAGTTTGAGAAAAGAATTGGTTGTAAAGAGTTTTGTGTTTTGATTAAACATTGTTTTTTGGTGCGAAAAAATACTGTGCAAGCCAAAGAATGGAATGATAAACATAATGGTGAATCTTCGCCATCATATTCAATGGTTAAAAGGTTGTATTCCGAATTTAAACGCAGTCGTGCGAACACAAATGATGAAGATCGTCCTGCTCGTCCAAATGAGGCAATTACCAAAGAAAAAGTAAGAAAGGTGCATCAGATTGTATTGGATCATCGAAAGATTAAAGTGAGTAAGATTTCTGGCATCATAAAGATATCAACAGAGCGAGTTCGGCACATATGACATGATCATTTAAATATGAAAAAGATTTCTGCTCGTTGGCTGGCGCATTTTTAACAGCTAAACAATAATTGAAACGCGTTCATAATTTAAAGTATATGTTGCAGATGTTTGAAGTAAATTCAACAGATTTATGATATCCGTTGTTATATTCATAATTAAACACCGGAGTCCAATAGACAGACTGGGAAGTGGTTACAAGCTTGTAAAAGCTGACCAAAGCGGCTAAAAAGGCAATGCTGTTTTTTGGGTTGCACGAGGTACAAAATTTATTGATTACTTCGAGAAAGAAAAAGCATAAACTGCCAAATATTACATTGAAGTATTCGACAGATTGGATTAAAAAATTAAGAACAAACGACCCCACTTAAATAAGATAAAAATCTTGTACCATCATGACAATGGATGGAGGCATTCATCTGCTTAGGCTTTAGAAAAATTGAAGTTTTTACGTTACGAATTACTTTCCCACCCCCCGCATTCTCCATATCTGGCCCCTAGCGATTATCATTTGTCCCCAAACCTGAAAATATGGCTCCAGGGAGATAGATTTTCTACAAATGAAGAAGTCATATCAGAGCCGGTAGCCTATTTTGAAAAGTTCGACAAATCGTATTTTTTCAAGGGTTTCAAGATGTTAGAGGATCATTGGAAGTAGTGAATTTCAGTTCTAAAACCTACTTTGACTCTTCTGCTTTTCTATTAAATCATTACTTTATAATATTTGAAATTAAAAAAATACAGAATGTGAACTTAATTAACCTCTTCAAGATCCGTAAATTTTTACACTATTTTTTATAAAAATAAGACTAAAATTAATTTATTTCACAATTCAAAATTTCAGAAAAGTTCTAAAAGCCAATCGTACATAGAGAAAACAGATTCATTGTGACCACCGAATTTCTTGTCAACTGAATAGTTTCACTGTGTACACATAACGTTGTGAGACATTCTTATTTGTGGAAAATTTTGATAAATGTAGTTGATCAAAGGAGTTTTTAAAGGTGCAAAAATACACTTCTTTAGCAAATTTACACATCGAATGTATTAAAAATAGTCCAATTGAGAAGATATTTTTTGGACTGTGTTCAAATTTTTTAAATGTTTATAACATATTGATTATACAAGATGTCCCAAAATGTATCACCCTAACGGAAGATGCTATACGCCTTTTCGGAAAAATTGTTCGGTGATTTCTGTCCGAATTTATCATGAGTGACAGGCCCCATTTTCATCATAGCGGATATGTAACAAATAAAATTTGCGCTTCTGGGGTACTAAGAATCCACTTATCATTACACCGGACGTGTCACGTGACTTATTATTTCAAGGACGTCTGAGTTACACGTTTACTGTGACTAGTGAGCAAAACAGAACCTTGTTTAACGAGTTTTTATTGCCATAAATTGATGATTTAGAACTGAAGATCTTGTGGTTCCAAGGATGCGTTCTCAGTTCGCCAGTTGACTCGTTTTTTTACAAAAGAAACTCAGGAGATGCCTTTATTAATGCAGTGCATTGAAAAAACTCCACATACAACATTTTCTCTTTGTTCCAACATGTTTGATATAAAAATGCCATATGTTAAAAAATAAGTTATTGGAATTTTGCCGGTTTTTGGGGAAATTATGCCAAGTATTATAGGTAACATAAAAATAACAATTGTTCAATTCACAACGGGTATTGTATGTGTTGTATAGTGTATTACCTTACAATAGTGAAGTGTTTATTAAATGTTGTATTATGTGTCATAACATATCACTCTTAAGTGAATGCCAGTTTTTCTCTTTTACCTTTATTTTTTTTTCTTCTCTTTTTTATAAATTTTATAAATATTTGTATTCTTCTTCTTTACTGTTTGACATTTTACAACATGAAAATGCAACTGACCGTTCACAACAATATATTTCTATATTATATTTTAATACAACATACAATACCAATTGTGAATTGCCCAAATGTAAATATAGATCACTATAACTGGCCGTAAGTACTTAAACTTTATTTATGTCAAAATTTTTCATATAAAATTTTTAACTTAATAAAATTTAAGTCTAGTATTTAAATTAATTTTTCCCTCGGGCCTTTTTCTTAATTTTTCATTATTGGGCATATTTATTCCAAAAAAAATGAGTAATTATCACATGGCAGCACAAATTTCTGCACATCAAACTCAATTTCGAACCTATTATCACAACATCAAACCAATTTCTGGAACATCAAACCAATAAATTAAAAAAGTTAATTTTTTCTGTTCGGTTGCATATTGAGAAGGGTGAAGGAGGGAAAAAATATAAAGAGTGCCAGTTGAGTACGATAGAGAGACATGGATTAAGTCTGGATGTACTAGATAAGAGTGTGTTTCGAATATAAATCAGGACTCTTGAGATCAGTTCACATATATCGGTGGAAAAATTCTAATGGCAATGTC
This sequence comes from Eustalomyia histrio, assembly GCA_949748255.1. Lineage (NCBI taxonomy): Eukaryota > Metazoa > Arthropoda > Insecta > Diptera > Anthomyiidae > Eustalomyia > Eustalomyia histrio. Next base: position 44,140,539 of record OX456527.1, read on the forward strand.
GATAGAACTGTAATACACAACCGAAATTTCGACGATTACCCAAAGAGTCAATAGAGCCGCCACTCTAGAGCTACAAGATATTCTGCGGTCGGATATAAATGGTGTAAATTTTAAGCAGATTCGATGGAGTGATATAAAAGACTCTGAAAGCTCTCAAAGAGAATATCCAGTAAGAGTATTCTCTCAAAAACAACGAAAAATGTAGTAGAAAGGCACAACTAGTCACCAACAAAAATTAATATAAAAAAGTTTAATGCCCAAATCAAATTTTAATAAATAATAAAATTTTGTCGATTCATTTTAAAGAATGTTTTTGTGCCGCTCTGAACTTGCATAGTTTTAATTATATAGTCGTACACTCAGAATATTATGTAGTTAACTGTTTGTAGTTTAATAAAAAAGTTTTCCGTTCCATTGAAAAATAAAGGAACATACATTTATTTTTCAAAGAAATATCTATATTAACTTCTTTATACATTTATTCGAAATAATTTACTATCATTTACCGATTTTTTTCAGTTTCATTTATTTTCTTCATTTGTTTGATATTTAATAAAAATTTACCTACAAAACGGAAACTTGTGGTTTATTTGTGTCCGTTACAGTTATTAGAAATTTAAATTTTGTTTGTTGTCTGTTTCAAAAAAAATATTCAAAAAATTTCAATTTGTTTTTTTATTTAAATTGGTTGTATATATACAAAATTTTTCAATACAATTTACAAGAACTTCATAAACACACATACATATACAAATACATTCACACAAAAAGTTTTTATAGCTTCATATGCATACATACATTTTGTATTGTACGAGTAATTAAAAAAAAACAAAAACGGAAATAATTTCAAATAAATGAAAAAAACATTTATTTTTTAAGGATTGGTGGGTAAAATTTTGACATTTATTTTAACTGATTATATCAGTTGTTTCTTACGGATGTGTCAGTTGATTAATCAACATTTAAAAATAAATAACAAATGGCATTTAATTTAAATGAAAATTAAGTTGACCGGTTTTTAAATGAAATATCATTTCTTTTAAATGATATTTACAGTTATTTTAACTTACAAACTTTTTTAAGTGTAGCTACAATTTGTGTTACTACTTACAGTATGGTTAAACTTGAATATATTATAAAATAGAAACTGCTAGAAATATTTACTATAAAATTATGGTACCGACCATGTTGTTTAGAGTATTCAAAAACCGAAACCGAAAACCGGTCAACCGGTTTCTTTTTTTTTTTAAACCGATCGGTTTCGAATATTTTGTAAATTCGAAGAAAACCGAAAACCGGTCTTTTTTGTTCGGTTGACCGGTTTTTTTTTTAATTACATCACCAACTGGGTTACTTGGTCTCTTTTATTTTTTCCAAACACTTTTAAAATCGTTTTTTAGGTTATGAAGATTTAGATGAAAGTCTGATAGATTGCGATGAAGACCTAACTTTGGATATTTCAAATTCAAATAGTTTAATTTCTGATCTAAATAACACAATAAACAGTATTCAAAATCCTAAAAAAGAGACTGTACAAAATAATTCATTATATGATACATTCATATATCTTGATAAATGCGACAAAAGAACTGAAAAGTTGGAAAATTTATATAATTGTCTTTTGACTATTTGTCCAACATCTTCTTAAAACGAAACATTGTAATTGAATATTATTTCTAAAATATTATTTTAGAAGTGAAAAATATATTTTCATTTTACATATTTAAAATGTAATATTAAAAAAATTATTTAATGAAAAACGTTTTAAACGTTCAAATTACTAACGTACCTAATTTTACCAATTTACAAACTTTATGATCTCTATTCATTTGATATGCATATAGTTTTATAATATTAATTTTTAAGATATTATATTAAAAAATATTAAAACCAATAAATAAAATGTTAAAATGAAATACAATAAAAAAATATTATAAAATATTTTTTTCAAAGAATGTATTTGTTTATTTTTATTACTTTATATATTAAATTTCTTTTTTTTTTTGTTTGTAATTAAAAAATTATATAAGCTTTTTATTCAAATTAAAAAAAAACCGAAAAAACCGGTTGACCGGTTTTTTCTGCAAAAACCGAAACCGAAACCGGTTTTTTTAAAATTCGATTTTTCGAAGAAAACCGAAACCGGTTTTTCAAAAAGGCCGGTTTTTTGAATACTCTAATGTTGTTGCTTTGAGCTCATTTACAACCTAATACCTTGAATGCGACAACAATATACGTACAAATGCAGCGAGAATAATTTAGCAGCAGTGATCATGTTGCTACTATGTATTTACTCTTCGTATATAACCTTGTAAATATACGAATAGATATTAAACCCCTTTATATTTTATCTAATATAAGTACATTTTTCTAAATTTTAGATGATTCCTTTTATAAAATTCCCCTAAATGTAATTTTATGGTTATAAAAAAATATTCCAACACACTTTAGTTAATACTAAAGGTTTAAATATGGTCTAGGTTATAAAGACAAACACAGCGGTCACTTGGTCAGTTGGCTTTTGCTTTTTTTTTGTTCTTATTCGCCTTCTTCTTCTTTAATATGATATTGCAAATATTTTTGTTTCTATTTTTCTTTTTAGTTGATTTCGATTATAGTCATTTTGTTTTTTAATAATGTCTGGGAGCAGGACATGGAACATAGTCATCTTGAATATTGTTGAGACGTGTTTGTGTCTTAATAAAATAAAAGTACATGTTTATTGGTTCAGAAAATCGTAGATAAAAAAGATTATCTCAGGACAACTTAATCCAGTCAAAAGGGATTGTTGTCATAATAATATGTATGCAGTACATTCGTCGTTATTGCCAGTTAAATGCATGTTATAAGGACAAGAGCTTATAGTAAAAAGAGATGATAAAAAGGGTTATTCATTGTTTTAAAATGAAATAAATAACACAATTAAGTTCAGTTGTAGTCATATTTTAAGAAGTTACATATTTAACAAGTGAAATTATCCTATGGGTTCTCTTCGATTTTAAGGAAATTTCGATTTGAGATAGAGAGGATAAAAATAAAAGAAATATATTTTTTTAGCGTTCCAATATCACGTTTCGGAGTTAAGTTCGCGTAGAATGTGTTAAATTTGTGAAATTTAGATGTTATTGTGCACACACTCTTAGTGTGAGTGATAAAAAGCTCTTCAGGAAAAGTCGCCTAAAATCTGAAAGGTTACAAATATTGAAAATGCCCATTTGCCCCTCGATGAAATTTAGAAGGCATTTTTATGCCTATATAAGTTTGAACTCAAATTAAATAATTTTCCCATACAAGTATGCTATTAGAAAAATATTATTTTAATAACAAAAAAAGTTGGACATGCGCGGACATATTTTATGTACCAGTTCCATTCCATTTCGATCCTCTGTCTATTGTTTCAATTCCAATTTTTCCCCGTTTTTTCCACATAACTTCACTGGTCTCGTACTTTAATTAAACTCGTTCCACGTTTTATTTTATTTAGTTCCCTAATGTATAGTGTTTTAATTCCACTCGATCGTAACAATTCCATTTATACACCCAGAAAACAGTTTTAGATGTGTCAACCGAATTTGTTGCCAATCGAATTCTGGCGGTTACGACAACTGTCTTCATATTAAATTATATTTTAAGTTGTGAAAGCCAATATGCAGTTGTACAATCTAATATTTATATATTTCACACAAATATTTTTACGTTCCACAAAATTTTAATTAAAAAAAATATTTTGAAATTTTTCCGGTATTGAACCTGGACAGTCAAATTCATAGTTCACACTCTTGCTTATATCCACCACAACTAACTTAAATTTTCTTTGATATATTTGCCATTTTAACATTTGAATGTTTTATTCTTATTAAAAAAAAATATATTTTTTAAATGTTTGCCTTTTCCGGGATTTAAACTTGAAAAATCTGAGTACTGAGCTACCTTTCTACCTCTCTACCTACTACACGACAAACACATCTGAATTTCTATGGCTAATTTTGAATGTAAACAATTTGTTAGGAAAAGAAATGTTAGTATATAATTTGTTTATCATTACCAATCAGTAGTGTTGTCTATTACCAATACAATCCACAATCCACAAACCGTACTTGTAGTTACCACTTTTGCATATCGATAATTTTTTTTTAATAAATTTGGCAGATTGGCAATAACTAATATATTCACTAAATAAATGGTTGCTTCCACCGCAAATCCTAAACGAATTTTATTTTTAAAGATGATTGGAAAAACCAATAATTGAATAATAGGATTGATTTTTGCTTTCTTTTCCCTTTTTTTAATTACCTATACAACATTTTTGCTTTATTAATGGATTTTTGGTTATTCCAAATAAAATTAAATTCTCACAAATAAATGTTAATGGTTTTGATCGAATTGCAACCAATCTTTTCTCTGGGTGTACCTTGTTTCATTCCATTTCATTTCCCTTGCCTAGTGTTCCAATTCCACTCGTTGGATTTGCTTCACTCTGTGTAGTGTTCAAATTCCACGCGTACTTTGGCACTGTAATGCCTCTAAACAAATCGGTTCATGTGATCAGTTAACTGACTTTTTCCTGGCGAAAAATAAAAAAAAAACATATTTTAAATTTGAGGTTTATAGTCAAAGCGGTTTGGGAAGGCCGTCATGACGGAGACTTTTTGCTTTTAGAAAAAGGAGTTTTGCCAGGCTGTAAAGGAAAAGACTTGTCCCATTTTTGAACCTTTCAATAGGAAAATCATACACTAAGAAATAACCAATGAGGTTTGTGCAAGTCATCAATGGACTGTGGTGCTCGTACACTCACAATATATTTTCCGTTACCGACTGAAGTTTATTTAAAAAGTAATACGTAAAGTTAGTTTTTAAAAGAAAAATCATTCAAAAAAACAAACTATAAAAATGTACAGACATTCAGAAGGAGTTGATATTTTCTGTTAAATGTAAAATTTTATGATTTCTGAAAAATTCAAATAATTTCTTTTTGTTTTTTTTTTATGAAAAGAGTTTGTTTAAATACAAAATTAATTCAATAAAAATTACAATAAATTATTTAAATATACATACACACATAGAAAATAATAATATAAACATTTGTGAGCGTTGTGTTTTGTAAAATTACATACAAATAAAAAAAAAATTCAAATTGAAAAACAAACCACAAAAATCGTTTTTTCTACGTTTTATCAGTTAAAAATTGATGGTTATTTTAAACAACTTTCGATTGTTTTTACCATTTTTGTGGATTAATATGTATTTTAGATTACTTTTAACGAAATAATATTGTGAGTGTAGAAATTTAAAAGAAATCCTGCCTAAGAAGATGTCTAGGGGAAGAATTTTCTTCTTTTTTGCCTAAGATTTGTTAAAAATCCTGTCTTTTCTGAGAAAATTTCATACCTTATTTCAACTTTTTAGCTCCAGCGGTTTAGGTAGGACGTCAGGTAGGGGAAGAATTTCACACTTTTTGCCCCACCTCGTAGGATTTTATACAAGTCCCGTCTTATCGAATATCTATGCTGGGAAGAAATGTACCAAATTTTAGTTTTTGAACTTCAGCGGTTCCAAAAATAAAAAATTATGTAGGTAAAGTTTTTAAATAGTTACAGGCATTCTACATATTTTAACCTCGAAATTTACGCACTCAATAGCAGTAAATTTAAAAGCTTAATTTCCAGCAACAGAATATTACTTTGCAATTAAAATTTTTTACTCAAAATTATTTTTAATTACTTTGATATATCTGGATTATTATCTTTAGTTTTTCTGACAGGTTTTCTTATATATTTTCAACTTATTTTGATCCTTTATCTTCATTTTTTTTATAATAACATCACGTTTATTCTTTACATCTTTTACCTAGTTTACTACATCAAAAAAAAAAAAACTAGAAACGAAAAACTTTATAGGCTTTTGGGTAACTAAACTAAAGTATATGTAATATTGTGTTAAAAGTTTCAAACTATAAATGGCTCTCACGCATATAACTAAAATTATAAAGTATTTTTGTAACTAGTTTTGAAATTTAAACATACAACATTTCCATCTCCACTCTGTATACATCACAAGCGGTTTAATAAGGCTGACCGACCAAATATTTTGTATCATATACAACAGTCATATATCATAGACGTTATCTTGGCCAAGCCCTCTACAATTTTTTATGTTTTTTTCTTTTATATGTGTAAAATGTTAGGCACATCATCAAACTGGACTAGAGAGTTGTTGAAGTTAAGGAAAAGTGTACATTAACGTGAGTGGTTCATTAAAATGAACACCTTATAATGTAAGGATTTTAAGATACACAAAACAAAAGTCTCATACTTTTTAAGAAAGAAAACTAAATAGAAGACTTAAGGTTTTGTAGCAAAATAAGTAAAAATTTTACATTTGTTTAAAGGCTATTTACTAGTAATATTTTTCCCAAAAATCCTCATATGTTTTGATTCTGAATAATTTACTTACATAAGACCTCTATGTGGGGTCTTCCTTTCAATGTAACTCTCATCACCATAAATTAAAATTTAGGAAACTTGTTTTGTTAACCGATCATAAAAGTACATAATGCCTTTTAAAGATGATCTCATTTTATTAATTTTGTATACATACATCTTATTGCACGCATATCAGCACGTTCTCATAATTATCAAATATATACTTCCGTTAATATTTTCAGCCTATGAATAATGATATTTTCATATTCCGACAAAGAGAAGATTGGTAAATTTTTTGTGACATGAAAACAAAAACTCAGCAACTTCACAAAAAAAGAAAACACCAAACATTAAAATTGAAAGAAAAAATGGAAATGAAATGATAATCTAAATAAAATATTATACAATACTCTTAATATATTTATGTGTATAATAACACTGTCCAACAAATTAAGACTTTTTGAATGGGACAGAATAGCGACCCCATAATTCTGAAAGGGTATGTTAAGTAGATCATTTTTGTAGAACAAACTTATGGTCCAGCGCGTCTGAGTTTTTTTTTACAGTGGGTCAAAGTTTTCATTAATTGGTCGAAGGGAGCATTATACTATATGAAAAAAATGCTGTAAGTTAATGTCTGAGAGAATTCTTATGGTCAGAGTTGTATTGTGGAATTGTATGAGGATTATTTTTGTGTGAAGATCTTAACCCTCTAACTGGTCTTTTTATGGGTAAATTTGACCCTTTTTCGAAAAATTCAAAAAATATCCTTTAAAAAAGGACATTTAAGGATTAAAATATTCTACGAAAATGTTTGCCGGAAAATTTCAGTGGGGGTCATCAAAGGCACCAGTGTTGTAAAAAAGCTCTTTACGCTTAATTTGTAAAATTATACACCAACATATATAAAAACGGGTAAAAACGGCGTCAAGTTCGGCCGGGCCAAACACTGAGTTCTCGCGTCTAGTCAGCTTTGACTTACAAATCGGGTGTGATATTTATTAAAATTAATAATAAAAAATAAAAGAAAAAATACAAGCATAATTGAGCTACTAAGCAGTACATATCGGGTGTGATTTTTACTAAAATTAATATAAAAAAAGAAAAATAATGGCGGATTCTGTTTGCAAATTAAGAAATTTATTTTGTTTTATTTGTGGACATTTTACGCACCATCAAAGCAGAAGAAAGATATTCCCTACAATTGAAGAACCATATTTTCTTTTCTTTGGAATACGATTTTTATCTGAAGCTTGGATACCAAAAACCGTATGTACTACTTGCGAAAGTGGTCTTTTGACCAGGTACAAAGGCGGTACTAAGGCGCTGCCATTTTCTGCGCCTATTACATTGATTGAACCTGAAGATCACAAATCAGATACATGCTATTTCTGCGTAAATTACAAATTTGGTAGAAGCCAAAGGCACTACGCGATAATGACATACGAAGCAACAAATAATGTCATTTTACCAGAAGTGCGCTGTGAAGGTGTTCCGGTGCCTCAATCGCCTACACATACATTTTCGGCCAATATGACAGTCGCCAATACAGAAATAACAGCGGCGGTTGAGAACATATCAGATATAAGTTACTTGCCTCTTGATGGTTTAAACATATGTCCTAATTTGATAGACCAAGCTTATTTTGAAGATCTTGTAAGAAATTAAGGACTAACAAAAGAGAAAGCTGAAATATTATGTTCCAGATTGAAAAACAGGAATTTGATAAAAGCCGATGTAAAAGTTACATTTCCAAGAAAAAGATACGCCGATCTGGAAAGCTTTGAAGCAAAAAAATAAATATGTACATACTATAATAAACCACTATTAAAACAAAATTATAATTTTTTATAGAAGTTGGCGTGTAATTTTGCCAATTAATCGTAAAGAGCTTTATTTACAACAATGGTGTCTTTGGTGACCCCCACTGAAATTTTCCGGCAAACATTTTCGTGGAATATTTTAATCCTTAAATGTCCTTTTTTAAAGGATATTTTTTGATTTTCTCGAAAAAAGGGTCAAATTGACCCATAAAGAGTCCAGTTAGAGGATTAAGATCTTCCACAAAAATAATCCTAATACAATTCCACAATACAACTCTGACCATAAGAATTCTCTCAGACATTAAGTTACAGCATTTTTTTCATATAGTATAATGCTCCCTTCGACCAAAAAATGAAAACTTTGACCCACTGTAAAAAAAAAAAACTCAGACGTGCTGGACCATAAGTTTGTTCTACAAAAATGATCTACTCAACATACCCTTTCAGAATTATAGGGTCGCTATTCTGTTCCAAAAATGCTGTTGGACAGTGTAATTACACTTCCAAATACTATACACTAATAGTCGTAGACATTAAAAAAAGATACAAGAAATATTAAAAAAAAAATAACAGGAAGATAATTGGAAAATAATTGCATAAAATTCTAAACTCAGATTATATAATATATATAAAAAATTAAATAAAACACAGAAACTTTATAAAATTATTCATAATTTAATGATCAAGTGAAATAGTTAAAAGAAGTCAGTTAAGAGTCTCGTAAATACTTGTTACAGTAGTATGCTGGTAAGTAATTAAGAATTTTAACAAATTAATTAAAATGACATAAACATTATTGTTTAATTGCCTAACGATGTGAAGTGTATGTATTTAATACCTTTACACAAGTTATACAGATGTTTTTGTTTGCTGTTGTAGACAGCAAATAGTTTGTTGCTTAAGTCTTTTGTTTTTGTTTTTTTTTGTTTTGTAAAACTAAACGGTTAATAATAATATCTTTTTATCAGGGACTGAAACCCTGAAAAAAAATGGTTTCAGGTTCGGGTTAATCAAAATTAATAATTGAGGTTCGGGTTCGGTTCAGGGTTCGGGTTCAACATTTAAAAAAACACAAATGTTTTAATAGGAAATATATTTATTTTTCAAAGAAATTTTAGTTCAATTTTATAATTAATATATTTTTTAAGTTTTCTTCTTTTGAATTTGTTCTTTGTGGCGATAAAATGAATTTCAATGCTGAAAATTTAGGAATTTGATTTAGAAAATCATTCCTTCGTCGAGCATATCTTCTGAATTATTAATAAAGTCGTTTTCTCTTTTAATAATATTTAAATATAATTCTTGTGAAATTTTTTTTGTTATGTCATCTTTTGCTTAAAACTAAGCCAGATTCTTTAAAAATTGCCTAAACACATAAGTTCTTCTTATGGTTTTAGCGTTAATTTTTTAACAGGTGCAAAAACTTCTACGAATTATTCACAAATATACAGTATATATAAATACAGTAATTCCGAAGTAAGATTATCTATTCTAATAACGCTTGAACTATGTCATAACTGGTGTTCTATCTTGTTTGGCAATCTAGTACAGCTTTAAGTTTAGCTTGTTGGCTAAAAAACAAATTTTTGGTGTTCGCAATTTTTTGCAAATAGCTCTGCATTGATCAAGTATTTGCCTAAAAGGACTAGATATAGTGTCGAGCAATGAACACTGGAATGCAAGGAATTTAATGTTTTTTTATTATACACAGAAAAAGTTATTAGACACAAGCTGAATGGAATACATTTTCTGGTCCACTACGACCTTCATCAACATTCTTCGTACCCTTGCAAGTGCTAATTACAAATATCTCTATTTATCGCACAAATCATTGAAAAAAAAACTATTTATGCTAACATACAGTTGATTTTTTATTACTGAGTTTGGATGAAATTTACTTATTATTGAAAAAGAGCTTCCAATCTCCGTATACATGTATTTTGAGCTGTCAAAAGTTCTCATCATAACGCAAAGTTTTGGAAGAGATATAGCCTTTAAGCAGAACTTTAACAAAAACTTTAGTAAAATATATTATATTTTTCTCCTTAGCAATGAAACACGTGACTAGGTATAGTCCTGACAATCACTATGACGTTACTTATGTTATAAAATAATAATATAAAATGTCTTTAAATTAAAAAAACTGTATTATCTAACAGTTTCATTTAAAATTCTGTTTCTAATTTGATTTATAAACAAATTTAGTATAATTAAGTTGTTTAGTCAAAAATATTTAAGAATTATCGGTGATGACTTGTCAGGAATATGCGTGATTTTTATATCTTTTCTAATAGATAACGTCTTTAGCTCTTAATCTTAAGCCAGGTAGTAAAGGTCAGGGAACAGTTGCAGTCCTACAAAAATTTGTTTGTAAATTTTTGCAAAAATTATTCTTACCATATTTTAAAGAATTTGTTATTAAATTTTTTTGAAGACAGCATTTTTTTATTCTAGACAGTGTCATATAAAGAAAATAAAAACCAACTTTATCGACAAAATGTCCCACTTCAGTAAAACACTATCTACACTGCGTTTTTAAGGGTTTACTTTCACTGAACACATCTGACAGTCGTCAGATACCTCTGAGAAAACCCAAGATAAAAAATATCGTTTTTTGGTACATTTTTTTTTTTTTAATTTATTTGTCCCCAGCGCATAAAAGGCATTAATAAGGCAAGTTGACAAAAAAATTTAAATCATAGTGTACAAATAAAAAAATAAAAATTATAATTTGAATTAAATTAAATTAACAATATATATACAATTAAAAAGTATAAAAGTTATTACTACACAAGCGTTTCAAATTTGTTATATAAATGTTCTTTGAAAGAGGATTTAAACATGAAAATTCTACTAATTAATTTTAAATCTGCAGGTAAGGTGTTAGATGTAACACCACCAATATAATCAATGTGTTGTTTCGTCTTTTCCAATCTACATCTAGCAGTTCTTAAGTTTGATATATTTCTTGTATTATAATTTAATTGATTTTGAGAAAATGACATGGTATTGTAACCAATATTATTTATGTATTTTATACAAACCATAAATTGGCAAAATAGTTTTTCCTATATCCTTGTATAAGGAAACTGTTGAATTAATTGGTAAGTTGAAAATAACTTTTAATGCTTTATTCTGCATGTACTGAGGGATTTAAGTAATCCATTTTTATTGTAAGCATATATAATAGATAAATACTTCAGATGTGACTGTATTGTTAAGTGAAATATCATTAGTTTAGAGTTTTCATTCAATTTGACTTTTAATTTATACAAAATGTCAATTGCTGAAGCAATTTTTCTTTTCAGATCATCTATTTGTAAATTCCAGGATAAGTTACTCTGCAATGTGATTCCTTAATACTTAACATCAACATATATGTTATTGTTTGTATTCGATGAATGTGGTCTAAAACGAACCAATTTATCTGGATTAAGTAATAACCGATTCAAACGCGCAAATTCAAAAATCAACGCAGCATCTTGCTCGTACGAGTAAAAAAGGCACACATTATCAGCAAACATATATAGCTGGCCAGTCAACTTTAGGTTTTTCAAAACATTTATATAAATTGAAAACAGTAAAGGGCCCAATCCACTCCCTTGTGGTACATCATACTCTACAGAACCAATAAAACTTTTCGAATGATTGATTTGTACATATTGTTTTCTGTTGACGAAATAATTTTCAAACACCAATCATTCTCTTCCTTGTATGCCATAATGTCTTAATTTATTAATCATTATGTTATGATCTACAAGATCAAAAGCCTTCGTAAAATCAAAAAATATTACAGCTACCCCACTAGAACCTTCATCTAAGCCCCCCCCCCCCACTAGAACCTTCATCTAAGACAGCATCTTCAGTACTACAACCTCTTCTGAACCCAGATTGAAAATTTATTAAAATTTAAAAGTTTATCATACAAATTTTTTTTCAAAAATTTTATCTATTGAAGATAAAACAGTAATCGGTCTATATTTATTTACTGCTGATACGATTATTTCCTTTGGTATTGGAACTATTTTATGAACTTTTAATATATCAGGATACATTGAATTATTAAGGATTTTATTAAATATATCAACTAAAATAGCTGTAATTTTTTTTCTTAATTCCTTGACAAATTTAGGTAAAATTTTGTCACAACCAGGACTTTTGTTAACATTCATATACATAATAACTTCTAAAATATCATTATTATTCAAGTCATTAAGCACAAACTGATCGAGAAAAAGTTCTGAGTGAATTAAAAGTGTCACCAGGATTAACTTCAATTTGTTGTTTAAGATCTTTCACAGTCGTTAGAAAATAGTTATTTAAACAATCAACTTTCAACTGATCACAAGACCTAGAGAATCATTAAGGACAATTTTATTATTTTTTGAACGACCAAGAGTACTATTAATGAACTTCCAGCTCTTCTTTGGGCCATTTTCTGCTTTAATTAAATTTTCACAATAATAATTATTTCTACATTCGTTAATAACAATCTTGATAACATTACTTATCCGCTTCAAAATATCTTCCACGTTTTGCTTGTTTTTTAATCTTATTATTTTTTTTAATAGGTTTTGCTTAAATATAATCATTTCTTGAAGATTTTTGTTTACCCACAGAGTAAGCCCCAAAACGTAGATGTCTTTTGCATTTATTTACTACAGTTGCATGATTTATAGCTCTTCCATACAGGATATCAATGTTTTAGTTTAAATCGAAGCATTCCATGACGAATAATTTGTAGATAAACAGTTTTGAAGGTTTTGGAAATCTCAACATAGTCCTTAATTAAACTCTTACTTGTAACTTTCAAATTATTTTGTGATCTGATAGATCGCACTACACTGAGTCAACAAAAATTCTCTCAGAAATATTGCTAATTATGTGATCTATACATGTTCCACTACCAGGTCTTGTTATCAAATTGTTAACATTGTCACAATCATAATTTTGAAACATTGTCAACAAATCAATGTATAAAGGATTCTCAAATAAATCAATATTTGAATCATCAACTACAATTAACTAATGGTTTTTGTGGATGACTACACTCATAATATTATGTAGTTAACTGTTTGTAGTTTAATAAAAAAGAACATACATTTATTTTTCAAAGAAATATCTATATTAACTTTTTTATACATTTATTCGAAATAATTTACTATCATTTACCGATTTTCTTCAGTTTCATTTATTTTTTTCATTTGTTTAAAATTTAATAAAAATTTACCCACAAAACGGAAACTTGTGGTTTATTTGTGTCCGTAACAGTTATTACAAATTTAAATTTTGTTTGCTGTCTGTTTCAAAAAAAAAATATTCAAAAAATTTCAATTTGTTTTTTTATTTAAATTGGTTGTATATATACAAAATTTTTCAATACAAATTACAAAAGCTTCATGAACACACATACATACACAAAAACATTCACACAAAAAGTGTTTATAGCTTCATATGCATACATACATTTTGTATTATACGAGTATATTAAAAAAAAAAACAAAAAATACAAAAACGGAAATAATTTCAAATAAATGAAAAAAACAATTATTTTTTAAGGATTGGTAGCTAAAATTTTGACATTTATTTTAACTGATTATACCATTTGTTTCTTACGGATGAGTCAGTTGATTAATCAACATTTAAAAATAAACAAATAGCATTTAATTTAAATGAAAATTAAGTAGACCGGTTTTTAAATGAAATATCATTTCTTTTAAAGGATATTTTCAGTTATTTTAACTTACAAACTTTTTTAAGTGTATTTAAAATATCATCAACCATATTTATAAAATCGCTAACGTTATATTTTGGTAACCGATAGAACGAAATAAGTTTCATGGGTTTATAATCAACTTTAAAATTATCCAACGTAACAGCTACAATTTCAAGAAATTTCTCACTTTTGAAAAGTTCTAGTGAATACTGTAAGTTTTTATTAATATATAATGAAGGACCTTTATATCCATCCTCCCTACAACAATTAATATCATCAAAACCAGGAATTTTATAAATTTGTATTATGTATGTTATTTTTTTTATCAAACCATATCTCTTGGATTGCTATTACATCTGGCAATTTAGGAAATTTACTTAGTAA